>MDKJ01006923.1:0-29029 GCA_005239525.1 Nicotiana knightiana | reverse complement strand
TATATATATATATATATATATATATATATATATATATATATATATATATATATAATTTATTTTTTTATTATAGCTTATAATAAGATGTCTATATTTATTAATTCAAACAGAGTAATCAACCAATTAATTCAAAATTTAAAATTCAAAAGGTTTTTTAATTAGAAAGGTAGTTTGTTTGTCCTAATGCCACTTGGCTTTTTATGATTACGCCACTTGTCTTAATATTGTGTTTTTGCTACTTAGCTTAAGGAGAGGGCTTTTTTCTCTTCTTTTAATAATAATAGTGTTAGAACTCGTGCGATGCACGTATAATTTAATAGAATATTAATCTTATAAAGTTATGATCTAATATATTAAATTATTTTAATATTAGTTATTATTTTATTATTTCATGTAGTGTACTGAAATATAACAAAATCTATACAAAACAAAAGAATATACATTAAAGTAATCAAATAAAATATTTGTTCCTTATTACTCTTTATTATTATTAAATTAGCAAGTACTTAGTACTATACATTTACTAATATGAATTTTTATTAGCATGTCAATTATTTTTATATTTTAAAATTACTTCTCTTTTTTTATAATATAGATATATATTTATTACTCTGAAAATATATGCTTTTTTTAAAAACTTATGTTATATTGTTCAAAATTCTTCTTCTAAAATTATCAATAATTTTATTAAGTGTTATTTATTATTTATTATTTATTAATTAAGTTTATAAATATCATAAAATTGTCTTTTTCCCCATCTTTTTGTACATTATTTTCTACTGTAATATTAGTTTTATTATTTTGAAATTCACTGAATATTTAAATAATGTAAAATTTTTTACTAAATTATAATTCTAAATTTATCAAAAGTATATAGATAGAAGCCTTTTTATTATTTTTATGAAAAAAATTACCAATATGTATAATTATTTTTAATTTAATTTTAATTATTAAGGCCGCCCAATATGATGATGAACGATTATGCAAATACATAGATGATGTCTTAGCTGGTAAAAGCAAGGATATGATTGTTGAAAGTGATGGTGTTCTTCGAATGGGTGACAGGCTATGTGTAGCAGACGTAGATGAGTTGAGACATGCTATTCTTGAAGAAGCCCACAACTCTAAATACACCATACATCCTGGATCCACAAAAATGTACCATGACCTGAAGCAATTTTATTGGTGGGAAGGTATGAAGAAAGATGTTGCTAACTTTGTTTCTAGTTGTTTGACTTTGTCACGACTCGATTTACCCTCTGAAGGTGTCGTGACGGCACCTAGTCTCTACGACTAGGTAGGCCTACTAAAAAGGAAAAAAAAATCACAAGCTTCTAACACTATTATAGCTCTAACAAAAACTGGAAAGTACATAAGAACATCTCTACAAGATAGAATGAAAGGAGACTCAGAGGATTCTGCGGATGCGGCAGAATACCTTGCATTTTCCTAGAATCAGCAGTAGCAACTAACCACGAGGCTGGTAGCTCGTACCTGGATCTGCACACGAAAACATGTGCAAGAAAGGGCATGAATAAACCATATTTGGTACCCAGTAAGTGTCAAGCCTAACCCCAGTCAAGTAGTGACGAGGTCAGATTTACACTAATCCGATGATTAGTATAAATCTCACAGGGAACACCGTACAAATAATGACGCCAGATCTTCAGGGCGTGAACAATAGCTACTAACTCGAGGTCATGAACCGGTTAATTTCTCATGCACCTTTAATTACCTGGACGCGTAGGCAATCACCCTACCGTCCGACATCAATACTGCTCCAAGGCAAATCCTCGAGGCATCACAATAGACAGTGTAGGACCCCGAACCCGTAGGCAACACTAACACTGGGGCCGTAGTCAAAGCTATCTTGAGCTTCTGAAAGCTCTCCTCACACTCCTCGGTCCACCTGACCGGAGCACCCTACTGGGTCAGTCTGGTCATAGGTGATGCAATAGATGAAAACCCCCCTACAAAGCGACGGTAGTACCCTGCCAACCCAAGGAAACTGCGGATCTCTGTAGTTCATGACGGTCTAGGCCAACTCTGCACCGCCTCCACCTTCTTCGGATCTACCTTGATCCCATCACAAGACACTATGTGGCCCAAGAATGCCACTGAATCAAGCCAGAACTCACACTTGGAGAATTTTGCATACAATCTCTTCTCCCTCAAAGTCTGAAGCACGGTCCTCAAGTGCTGCTCATGATCTTCACGTGATCGGGAACACACCAGGATGTCGTCAATAAACACAATGACGAAGGAGTCAAGATAAGGCCGGAACACACTGTGCATCAAATGCATAAAGGCTGCTGGGGCATTAGTCAGCCCAAATGACATGACAAGAAACTCATAGTGACCATATCTGGTCCTGAAGGCAGTCTTCGGGATGTCCGGCTCCCGAATCTTCAGCTGATGATATCCAGATCGCAAGTCAATCTTGGAGAAAACTCTGGAACCCTGTAACTGTTCGAATAAATCATCAATGCGAGGTAACTGTTACCTGTTCTTCACTGTAACCTTGTTCAGCTGCCAATAATCAATACACATACGCATAAAACCATCCTTTTTCTTCACAAATAACACTGGAGCACCCCAAGGTGATACACACTGGGCCTTATGAAACCCTTATCAAGCAACTCTTGTAACTGCTCCTTCAACTCCTTCAACTCAGGAGGAGCCATACGGTAAGGAAGAATAGAATTGGGCTGAGTGCCCGGCAACACATCAATGCCTAAATCAATATCTCTGTCGGGGGACATACCCGGAAGATCAGCTGGGAATACTTCAGGAAAGTCCCTCACTACTAGGAGTGACTCAACTGGAGGGGTATCAACACTGACATCTCTCACATAGGCAAAATACGTATCACACCCCTTCTCAACCATCCCCTGAGCCTTAGGAAATGAAATGACCCCGCGGGGAGTATACTCTAAGGTACCTCTCCACTCAAATCTTGGCAAGCCTGGCATAGACAGTGTCACAGTCTTAGCGTGACAATCAAGAATAACATAATGGGGCGACAAACAGTCGATGCCCAAAATAACATCGAAATCTACCATGCTGAGTAATAACAAATCAGCCCTGGTCTCAAAACCATTAAGAGTAATCAAACATGACCGATATACGCGGTCCACAACCAGAAAGTCTCCTACAGGAGTAGATACATAAACATGGGAACTCAAAGAATCCCGAAATATCCCCAAATATGGACACATATGAGTACGTAGAGCCTGGGTCAAACAATACTGATGCATCCCTATGACAGAGAGGGATAATACCTGTGATGACTGAATCTGAAGCAACGAACTCGGAATGGGTTGGAAGGGTATAATATCTTGCCTGGACTCCCCCTCTAGGGCGACCTCTACCTCCCCGACCTCTACCTCGAGCTGGCTGAGGAGGTGGAGTGGCAGCTGGGGCTGGAAGAATAGCCGGTGGACCCGGCGGAGCACGTGGAGGTTGATAAGACCGTGGAGGTGTACCCCACCTGGCCCTGGGGAAATCTCTAATCATGTGACGAGTGTCACCACACTCAAAACAACCCCTTGGAGGCCGCTGCGACTGAGACTGAATAGGAGCTGGCATGCTGGGATGGCCGGTAATATCACCTCGAACTGGAGGTATACTGGATATTGGCGGTGCATAATAGGACTCCTAAGGTCTAGGAGGAGCTGGAATACTGCTGGCTGCTGGAAGAGCTGAATGAACAGGGTGACCCACAAAGCCCCTACCGTAGCGTGTTCTTGGTGCACGAGATCTTGAAAAATGGACAGTCTCTCGAGACCTCTTGGCCTCTCTCCTCTCGGTCGTGGGAAAACATGCCCTCTACTCTCCTGGCAATACTCACTGCCTGCTGATAAGTGATATCCATCTCCAACTCTCTGTCCATACTGGTCCGAATACTAGGGTGAAGTCCCTCAATGTAGCGGCAAACCCTCTCTCTGACTGTGGCAACCAAGGCTGGTGCATGCCGAGCCAACTCAGTGAAACGGACTGCATACTCTGACACATTCATAGTACCCTGGCGCAACTACTCAAACTCCGCACGCCAAGTATCCTTGAGTCTCTGAGGGACATACTCTTGCAGAAACATCTCTGAAAACTGAGTCCAAGTAAGTGAGGATGCCTCGTCCAGACTATTCAGCTCATAGGCCCGCCGCCGCTGTTATGCCACTCCCTTCAGCTGGAAAGCGGTGAAATAAACCCCACTGGTCTCCACAATGCCCATAGTGCGGAGAATACGATGAAACTCCTCAAGAAACCTCAGAGCATCATCTGAAGCTAGTCCGCTGAAAATAGGTGAGTGGTACTTCTGGTACCTCTCAAGTCTAAGCTTCTCTGCCTCAGAAGCAGCTACCCTGGTCTCATGTTGTACCGGAGCCACTAGGGGCATGGGAATATACTCCAGGGCCTGATCAACTTGGCCCCTCTACTCAAGAGTGCGGGCTGCGGGATTCTGTGCCCCTCCCCCGACCTGAGATTTAGTGGGAGCTATCGGAAGTAGTCTAGCCTAGGCTAGAGTGCTGAACATGCTCATGAATTGAGACAAAGTCTCCTGTAAGGCTGGAACAGCAACAGGAACCTCCGGTGCCGGCCCTCCAGCTGGAGCTGCTGGGGGCTCCTCTGCCGCCGCTCTCGCAGGTGCTCATGCTGCACCGCGTGGTCATCCTCTACCCCTACCCCTGCCTCTGGAGGCTCTGGCTGGGGGATGGGGTGCCTGGTCATCGGTCCGTCCGCTACGGATCCTCACCATCTGTGAGAAAGAATAGAATAGAGTTTTAGAATTTTTTTTTGATGTCAATCGCATGACTAGGAAATCAAAGAAATATGATTGTTCTTAACAGTTACATAGCCTCCTGAAGATAGATACAGACGTCTCCGTAATGATCCGCGAGACCCTAATAAATCGGCTTGTGACTTGTGTCTCATGTGAACCTAGACGCTCTGATACTAACTTGTCACGACCCGATTTACCCTCCGAAGGTGCCGTCACGGCACCTAGTCTCTACGACTAGGTAAGCCTACTATAAAGGGAAAAAAATTGAATTGAAACACATGCAATAAAGGGGATAAGGGCAATGAAATAAATAACGTACTAGCCGCTCGACTCAAACAAAAATATAACTTCCCAAAATTCGGAATATCACAGATAGTCACAAGCTTCTAACACTACTGTAGCTCTAACAAAAACTGAAAAATACATAAGAACATCTCTACAAGATAGAATGGAAAGGAGACTCGGAGGATTCTGCGGACGTGGCAGAAATACCTTGCAGTCTCCAAGAATCATCAGCAGCGACTAACCACGAGGCTGATAGCTCGTACCTGGATCTGCACACGAAAACATGTGCAGGAAAGGGCATGAGTATACCACATTTGGTACCCTGTAAGTGCCAAGCCTAATCCCAATCAAGTAGCGACGAGATCAGGTTAAGGCTCTACTGGATTTCTGTGTAAATAAATTTAAAATAGTACAAAGATAGGTAATGTATACAGTAAACAGTTTAAGAAAAACAATATAAGTTCTACAGTAAAGAGAGACCTCGGCTCATCATAATATATATCACAAAGTGGAATCTCCCGAGATACCGTCCCATAGTTCCCAACGATTATGCAGTACATGGTTATCTCCTAGAATACGTCCGTAGTCCCAAAATAAATATGCAGTACATGGGGATCTCCCGGTCCCAAAATAAATATGCAGTACAGGGGGATCTCCCAGAATACGTCCGTAGTCCCAATTTAAATATGCAGTAAAGGGGGATCTCCCGAAATACGTCCGTAGTCCTAATTTAAATATGCTATGCAAGATAAATGACAAGCATAACATCGAAATCACACGGTTTATACTAATCACAGATAAGGCATATAAGGGCTTAGCTAAGCATGGCGCACAGAAAATCAAGTAGACAATTAAGCACGTAAGCATGCTTTCCTAATCTAAACTAAACAATATATCATATGAGAGCAAGTTCATAGAAGATAAAACAATTTTTGTTTTGGTAAGGAAGAAAATGAGATTTTTAAAACAACGGCCCGTGTACGTACTCGTCACCTCACGTACACGGCGCCCACACAACATTTAGCATCAAATATCCTAAGGGGGAAGTTCCCAACACAAATTTAGGCAAGACACTTACCTCGACTGCTCAAATCAACCCGGAATCACGTTCTTGCCATGAGTACCAAACTCCGAATGGCCCGAATCTATTCAAATAAGTTTCATAATGTAAATATCACCACAAGAAACTAGTTCAACAAATAAATTTGAAGCATAAGCACGAAATTAGGGAAATTCCCCAAAAAGTCTCCTGGGCCCACGACTCGGAATCGAGTGAAAGTCACAAATTCCGAACACCCATTCACCACGAGTACACTCAACCAAAAATCATCAAAAACCAATGTCGAAATCTCACTCAAAACTCGGATTCTCAATTGGGGGACCTTTCTCTCATTTTCAAACACTTTCCCATCATTTCTCCCTAATTAAATTGAAGAATTTACTATAGATTGATGAAATACAAGGGAAATAGGATTAGGAATCGTTACCTATTGAGCTCCTCTTCAAAATCCTCATAAAATCCTCACAAAATTGCCAAATCCCGAGCTCCAATTGATTTTAGAAATTATGAAATCCAAACCCTCGAATTGCCTATTTCTGCCCAACGATTTCCGCTTCTGCGGCCAATTGGACCGCACCTGCGGAAAATGCATCGCAGATGCAAAAACTCATTAATTGGGATGAGGCCGCACCTGTTGTACCTGGGCCGCATCTGCGCTCCCGCACCTGCAGACCCAGCAGACCTTGGACAAATCTGCACCTATGCAACCCCTTATCGCACATGCGTGTCCCCTTCCGCAGGTGCGAGACACCAGAACCAGCAACTTCAGCTATAAGCTTAAGTCAAAAATCTTCCCGTTTGAGCATCCGAAACCCACCTGAGGCCCACGAGACCTCAACCAAAACCACCAACCAGTCCTAATACCTCATTCAAACTTATTCGAGACTTCAAACCACATCACATAACACTAAAATCACAAATTATACATGGATTCAAGCCTAAAAACTTAGAAATTTCCCAAAATCCACAACGATGCCGAAACACGTCAAAACTATTCCGAATGACCTGAAATTTGACACACAGATCACAAATGACACTATAGACCTACAACCACTTTCGGAATCCCATTCCGAGCTCGATATCAAAATTTCACCTATCGGCCGAAATCGTCGAAATTCTAACTTTCACCAATTCGAGCCTAACTCTACTACAGACCTCGAAACCATATTCCGGACACGCTCCTAACCCCGAAATCACTCAAAGGAGATAACATTGTTGACAAAATTCCATTCGGACCCGTCTTCACACAGTTCCACCCACGGTCCGATTTCTAAAGCTTAAACTCAAAATTAGGGACTGTGTCCCAAAATTCTCCGAATTACATAGCTAATCACCCTGGAAAGTCCCAAAAGTAGAAAAAAACATGGGGAAGGCATTTATTAGGGTATTATGGATCTAACTCTCAAAACGACCGGCCGGGTCGTTACAAACTTGTCAGCAGGTCAAGGCTGAGCATCAGCGACCCCCAGGACTGTTACAACAAATTGAGATTCTAGAGTGGAAATGGGAAATAATTACTATGGATTTCGTCATCGGTATACCATGAACTCTTAGAGATTATGTTCGGTGTGGGTAATTATAGATCGTTTAACAAAATCAGCACATTTTTTTCCAGTGAAGACTACATACGGCGGAGTGAGGTATGCACAGGTATTTATGAACGAAATTATCCGTCTTCACGGAGTTTCAGTATCCATCATCTCTGATAGAGGATGAAAGTTCACTTCACACTTTTTTAAATCTTTTCAAGAAGCATTGGGTACACGAGTAGATCTTAGTACTGCATTTCATCCACAGATAGACGGGCAGTTTGAACGTACTATATTGATCTTGGAGGATATGTTGAGAGCTTGCATTCTTGAGTTTGGAGGTAGTTGGGACATAGCTTCCAGTCCAGTATTCAAATGGCACCGTACGAAGCATTCTATGGTAGAAGATGTTGTTCTCCTATCAGATGGTTTGAAGCTGGTGAGACTAACTTATTGGTACCTGACTTAGTACAAGAAGCTATGGACAAAGTCTAGTTGATCAGGCAGAGATTTCTTACAACTCAAAGCAGACAAAAGTCTTATGCTGATAAAAGAAGAAGAGATTTAGTGTCTACAATTGGAGACAAAGTGTTCCTACGTGTCTCCCCTATGAAAGGTGCGATGCGGTTTGGGAAAAGAGGCAAGTTGAGCCCTAGGTTTATAGGACCGTATGAGATACTAGACCGAGTGGTGACTGTGGCTTATGCTAAGGAAATGTATATCAGACTCATCAGGTGCTTGAAGTACTTACTATACCCCTTGATGAAAAGTTGTCTTATGAGGAGGAACCGATGTCAATTGTTGATAGAAAAGTAAGAAAGCTACGGTCAAAAGAAATTGTGTTCATTAAAGTTTTATGGAGAAATCATACCGTTGAAGAAGCTACTTGGGAAGTAGAAAAAGATATGCAAGCAAAGTTAAATTCGAGTACCGAATTTCATAAGGTGGGGAGGATGTAATACCCTAGATTTTTTTAAATAAGGGTGTATTTGCCATAATAACAATAATAATAATACTAATATTATAATAAGAAACTAAATAAACAAAAAAGAAGAAAAAAAAGTTAGGAATTAAAACAAAGGGCCGAAGCCCATTAGTGCAATTGAAAAAAAGGGTTAGAAAGCTTTCTGAAGCAAAAGAAGCAGAAAGCAAATGGCAACAGAAAAAAAGAGACGAGCAGAGAAAAAAAAGGCAAAAGAGAAGAAGAAGAAAGCTTTGGGCAAAGGCCTTAAGAAGACTTGGGAGTTGAAATTGAAAGTATTAAATCTCTCCTTCGACTAAAGAGGTTAACCTTCTTCTCCTTATCTGTTGAATTATTTCACTGCATCTATGCAATTTCATGTAGTACAAAAAAATTCAATATCAACTTTCTCTTATATAAAAAGAAATATACAATTACTATGGAGATAACAAGGCTATAAAGGTTTGGTTTAAGCACTGATAGGTCTAATTTTAGAGGAGTAAATTATACTAAATAGTTTTAAATTGATAGAATTATGGACTAATTCTATGATTAAATATAAATCCACAAATTAAGAGTCAAACATGAACCCCGATTATTGGGTATTCGAAATTAGCTATGAATTAGCCTAAACAAAAAAATTAACGTGAGATCGATATTATATAATTATAGGTTGATTGGAGGAATTTGTACGAATTGCTCTGTCACGACCCAAATTTTCCTCCGTTGGGTATCGTGATGACACCTAGTCTTAAGAACTAGGTAAGCCTAATATTCATGGAATGGCAACAATAATAAATAGAATCTAATATTTTTCCAAAATAAATAATTCTTTACACATTATATATTCCCAAAACCCGGAAGTACAAGTCATAAGATTTAAAAGAATTACACTGAAACTCCTAAAAATACCACTGTTTAGAAATAAGTACAACAGTGCAAAAAAAAAGAAAAAGATGGTGACTTCGAAACCGCGAACCTTGAATCGGTTTTACCTTGAGTCTCCACAACAACAACCGCGCTACTAACCATCAATCGTCCGGCTATGCGAAAACCTGGAATCTGCACAAAAATATACAGAAGAGTAGTATGAGCACACCATAGTGGTGCCAAGTAAGTATCAAGACTAACCTCGGTGAAGTAGTGACAATGACTAGTCAAGACACCACTGGTCTGATAAATTAAACAGGCATCAATATAGAAATGGCAGGATATGACATCTATCTAATGACTACACAATATAGCAACTAACAAAAAATATTTACAAGGTGGAAGGAAATGCAGCAACAACAACGGAACAACACAATAATACACAGAAATGATAGACAAAGATACAAGCCAGAACCGGAATGCCACAACACAATAATAACACCAGTAACTCAGCACTACATTAGTATTGCACATCAGGCCTTAGCCAACAATCCACTAAATTGGTCAAACCTTTGAGTGAAAACCTTTAAATCGTAAGTATATATTGAAAGCTTTGAATATAATTATTTCAAAATAGAAAATTTTCTTTGAAACATACTTTTCTCCGGATACATACATATATATATATATATATATATATATATATATATATTTTGGAAAGAGGAATCTTTAAAACATAGTTTCCTTCAAAATACATGATTTCCAAATATACTTCCCCAATAAATTACTTCCAAATATCATTTTCTGCAAGACAAATGCTTTTCAAATATACCTTTGAAATAAAAGTCCTTCAGACATAATTTTCTTCAAGGAAAATACTTTTTCAGCTATACTTTTCAATAAAAATCTTTCGATCATAACCTCCTCAGGATAAATCTACCGGAACTCAGTCCGTAACTCAGAATTTATCATGCAGTACAGGGGGAACGCTCCCGAAATCTTGTCCGTAGTCCCAATTTAAATATGCAATGCAGTACAGGGGGAAAGCTCTCGGAATCTCGTTCGTAGTCCCAATTTAAATATGCAATGCAGTACGGGGGGAAAGCTCCTGGAATCTCGTCGTCGTCCCAATTTAAATATGCAATGCAGTACAGGGGGAAAGGTCCCGGAATCTCGTCCGTAGTCCCAATTTAAATATGCATTGCAGTACTAAGGAAAAACAACCAGAATGCGATAGAAACAATACACATTACCACAACAGGCGCAAAAGAAACAAAAGACAGAATGCAATGTGCGACGAGCAAATCAATACAAAGACTTGAATCACAATAATGGTAAAAACTCACTCATAAGAAGTAGTCACTGAAGGGAATACCAAGCACAAGTGAAATGATATAAAGAGGGGGAAACAAAACAATATATATCAACGATTCACAATATTTAAGTCATCAACAAGAAACCAATCATCCCGGCAAGGGAAACAACTATAACCAATCTCGCCTAAATAATCAACTAAACCTACGTAACATTTAAGGGAAAAATCATATAAATCACAATGTACGACTCACGGGCATGCTTAACACCACGTATAGATATTCCAATCACTGCTAAATAATTATAGGGCGAGATTATGCTAATTCTAGTCAAATAGGCAGTTTATGAAGGAAGATATAGCACGACGCTAGAAAATATAAAGTCTTCAGTTAAGTCAATTACGATCAAATAAGCAACAAAAGAAAACTCAGCAAGAAATTTCTAATTTGAGCGGAAAGAGATGAACTAGCAATCAGAACTCAGATATAACAAATACAACTTCATACACAGGCAATATAAGGACCTAAGAATCCTAAAAGGCCAACCTAGTTGCAAATAAGTCCGAGTACATACTCATCACCACCCGTACGCGGGCTACAATCAACATAGAAGACTCAATCCTAAGGGGTAGTTCCCCCACACAAGGTTAGGCAAGATACTTACCTCAACCACTCGGACCAAACTTGAAATAACGTTCTTGCCACGAGTATCCGACTCCGAATGGCCCAAATCCATTCAATTCGATTACATAATGTAAATATCACTTTAAGGAATCAAAATAGCTAATAAGTTCGAAGCTAATACGCGAAATTAGAAAAATTTCCCAAAAAGTGCCCCGGGCCCACGTCTCGGAATCGAGTGAAAGTTACAAATTTAGAACACCTGTTCACTCATGAATTCATTCAAACAAGAACCATCGAAAACTGACGTAAAAATCTTGTTAAATTCGAAGATTCTTATTTGGGGAAACTTCTTCCCATTTTTCATCCCAATTCATTGATTGCGTGGAAGAAATTGCTATAGATTAATGATATACAAGTGAAATAAGGTTAGGAATGGATACCTATGAAGCCTTTCCTCAAAACCCACTCCAAATCGCTTACACCCGAGCTCCAAATCATTTTTAGAAGATATGAATTTCAAGCCCTCGAATTTGATATAAACTGCCCAGCGATTTCCGCACCTGCGCCCCTTGGAACGCACCTTCGAAAAATCCATATCAGGTGCGAAAACCCACTAAAAGGCCTGGGGCCGCACCTGCGGAACCCCAACCGCACCTGCGAGAAATGGTTGACTTGACCAAGCCCGCACATGCGAGCCCCTCTTACGCACCTACGTGTCCGCACCTGCGGAAAATCAATCGCAGGTGCGAGACTCTAGAACCAACAATGGTTCAGCTGTTTCCAAGTTCCAAAAATCACCCGTTGAGCATCTGAAACATCCCTGAGGCCCCCGGAACCTCAACCAAACTTACCAGCCAGTCCTAATACCTTATCCAAACTTAGTAGAGCCTCCAAAACACATCACATAACACCAAAATCACCAATTATACATGGATTCAAGCCTAAGAACTTATGAAATTTCCAAAATCTACAACCGATGCCGAAACACATCAAAACTAGTCTGAATGACCTCAAATTTTACACACAGGTCACAAATGACACAACGAACCTACAACCACTCTCGGAATTCCATTCCGAGCCCGATATCAAGATTTACCTATAGGCCGAAATCGCTGAAAATCTAACTTTCGTCAATCCAAGCCTAAATCTACCACAGACCTCGAAAACACATTCCAGACGCGCTCCTCATCCCAAAATCATCATACGAAGCTGCTGACATCATCCATAACTCATTCCGGAGCCGTTTACATAAAAGTCAAAAATTTCGGTCAAAACTTCACTATTTAAGCTTCCAAAAACAACAGTCCTTCTTCCAATTCGACTCTGAATCATCCGGCAACTAAACCCGACCATGCAGGCAGGTCGATATACATAATACGAAGCTGTTCAAGACCTTATGGCATCGAACAGAGCTTAGATTCTCAAAATGACCGGTCGGGTCGTTACATTCTCCCCCTCTTAAACAAATATTCGTCCTCGAACGTGCCAAAATTCACCTCGAACTGCTCCAATCACTGACTGTACACTTCCAACACACACCCATGGGTGATCCCACGTCACCCCAACCTACATAATCCTGATGACATCGTCACAACTGCAATATAGCCTTCTCATCACCACCGATAGGCCTCATACCTCAATTTCTCACCTTTTACTCATTTCCAAAAGACCCGATTCTAAATCCCTATCCGGAATTAGCCTCAACCAGCTGAATTAACTCATGACTATACCCATAAGGCATGACCACCCAATATAGCACATCACACATAGGCTCATAATAACACTTTTGATCACAATGGTTGCCCTAAATCAACTCAGTATTGGCAATTTACCTCACATCCGAATGAACTCGGTTTCCAATACCATAATACTGATAACGATGCAATAAACACGAAGACCTCATTATTAGACATCTGAACCACCAAGCCACAGCTAACACCACCAGGCACACATCCCGCAAGCTAAACTAAAGAAGCACATAACGAAATGACTGAGTATGAAAATAGAAACATATAAAGGGACTATCAAACAAGCCCATAGGAATAACTCTCTATCAATACTGACTTAAAAGAGAAATATAACAAGGAAGAAGCAAGGCATATGAACAAATCACAAGGATCCCATTCTGATATAACTTCCACCGCGGTACTAAGTCCGATCCAAACATATCAAATCACAAACGATCACGAGGGTCTCGCCCTCAACTCTATATCACATTCCGAATATATATATATATCATACCAATTGAAATCTCCCGCTAACTTACCTCGGCTAACAAAAATCATAACGCTCACTTAAATCACATCTCAATGGAGTATCAAATCACAGCTCATAAACAAAATACTTAGGAAAAATCACATAAAGCTCACCATGATGAACAATAAGGACTCGCTTCTAGTCTCACCCCTCTAATTGATGAATAAACAATGATAGACATGGGTTACCACTCACAGAATCTCCCAACTGGAGCAAGCATGAAAAATAGAGTGCAAAGCATGAAACTCACTTATCAATAAGGCAAACAAATAAGGGAACTCATCCCGACCAGCAGAACGACAATGAAATACAAATGGTGCCCCTATGTAACAATTCAAAACATACCTGTACGATAACATCTGGCACAACAGCCTCCAGCCTACTTTACGAAACACACCAACGGGCCGGACCTCCCCCTCTTGGGCGCCCTCTACTCACCTGAATGCCCTGCTGTAACACATCTGCCCGGAGCCTGGGACAATCTCTCACCCTGTGACTGGTATCTTCACACTCAAAATAACCTCTTTGCTGGCGTGGCTATGGAAACTGTGCGATACGAGTACTCTGAGACCACGAGTACCTGAAACCTCATGCGAAGCCGGTAATGCGAACTGAACTGGCTGACCCACAAAACCTCTACCATGTCGCACCCTGCCTCCAAAATAAGGACCAGCAGATCTCTCCGATCTATGAGGCCTCCTCGCCTCCCTGGACTCTCTCTCCTGATCTCGTCTGTTCTCTCGCTCCCAGCCCCGCATGCCCTCTAATCGGCGAGCGATCCCTATCACCTACTAAAATGAAACATACGACTCCAACTCTCGAGCCATGCTGAACCGAATATCATGCCTGAGACCTTCAATGAATCTACGGACTTGCCCTCTAACTGTAGAGACTAAGGCAGGTGCATTCCTGGCCAAATCACTGAATCTGATGGCATACTCTAATACTGACATAGTGCCCTAGCGCGACTGCTCAAACTTCGTGCGCCATGCATCCCGAAGGGAATGGGGTACAAACTCTTTTAAGAACATCTCTAAAAACTGACTCCACATAAGTGAAGCTGACTCAGCCGGGCTACCCAAGTCACACGCCCGCCACCATTGATAAGCCGCTCCCTGAAGCTGGAACGTAGTAAAAGCAACCCCACTTGTCTCAACAATATGCAAAGTGCGGAGGATGCTATGGCACTCCTCCAGAAAATCCTGTGCACTCTCTGAAACCAATCCGCTGAATGTAGGAGGGTTATGTCTCTTGAACCTTGCAAATCTAAGCTGCTCTCCCTCAGATATTGCTGCTCTGACCATGAGTTGAACTGGATTCACAGGTTGTGTCACTATGACACCTGGACCCTGACCAACGTGAACTCGCTGCTCTGGAGTGTGGATGCTGGGAGTCTGGGCTCCTCCCCCGATCGGTGAAGTAACTGGTGCAACCTGAAATAACCCTGCCTGAGCCAATGTACCAAACATGCTCAGGAACTGTGCTAAAGTTTCCTAAAGGCCGGGGGTAACAACAGGTGCCTCCGTTGCCTGTCCCCCAACTGGAACTACTGGTGGCTCCTCAATGGCCGTTCTGGTGGGTGTCCTAACTACAACAATTGCTCCTCGTCGACCTCGGCCTCTGCTCCTAGCGACATCTGTCTCGGGGGTAACATCATCAGGAACCGCGGCTCGTTTCCTCACCATCTGTGAGAGAATAGAATGATAAATTTCAAACTTCAAGGTCAATGAACTCGCACGATAGGAATGAAAGAAATGAAATTGTCCTAATAGTTCGGTAGCCTCTCGAAGATAAGTACAGACGTCTCCGTACCGGTCCGCAAGACTCTACTAAACCCGCTTATGACTCGTAGCACCTATGAACCTAGAGCTCTGATACCAACCTGTCACGACCCAAAGTTCCCTCCGTTGGGTATCGTGATGGAACCTAGTCTTAAAGACTAGGTAAGCCTAATATTCATGGAATGACAACAATAATAAATAGAATCTAATATTTTTCCGAAATAAATAATTCTTTACACATTGCATATTCCCAAAACCCGCAAGTACAAGTCATAAGCTTTAAAGGAATTACACTGAAACTCCTAAAAATACCCTCACAAATAAGTACAACAGTGCAAACAAAAAAAAGAAAAATATGGTGACTCCGAAACCGCGCACGCTGAAGTGGTTTTACCTTGAGTCTCCACAACAACAACATCACTACTAACAATCAATCGGCCGGCTATGCGAAAACCTGGAATCTACACAAAAATGGGCAGAAGAGTAGAATGAGCACACCACAGCGGTGCCCAGTAAGTATCAAAACTAACCTCGGTGAAGTAGTGACGAGGACTAGTCAAGACACCACTGGTCTGATAAATTAAACAGGAATCAATATAGAAATGGCAGGATATGACATCTATCTAATGACTACACAATATAGCAAATAACAAAAAAAACATTTACAAGGCGGAAGGAAATGCAACAACAACAACGGAACAACACAATAATACGCAGAAATGATAGACAAAGATACAAGCCAGAACCGAAATGCCACAACACAATAAGAACACCAGTAACTCAGCACTACATTAGTATTCCACATCAGGCCTTAGCCAACAATCCACTAGATTGGTCAAACCTTTGAATGAAAACCTTTAAATCGTAGGTTTATATTGAAAGCTTTGAATATAATTATTTCAAAATAGAGAATTTCCTTTGAAACATACTTTTCTCTGGATATATATATATATATTTTTTTTTTTTGGAAAGAGGAATCTTTAAAACGTAATTTCCTTCAAAATACATGATTTCCAAATATACTTCCCCAATAAATGACTTCCAAATATCATTTTCTGCAAGACAAATGCTTTTCAAATATACCTTTGAAATAAAAGTCCTTCAGACATAATTTTTTTCAAGGCAAATACTTTTTCAGCTGTCACGACCCAAAATCCTAACTGAGGTCATGAAGACGCCTAACAACGTGGTCAAGCAATCCGACTCTTAAATTACTACAGGTTCCTTCTTATTAGTTTAAACACTTTAAAATATACTCGATTTTTAAAAGTTAAAACATGATTTGACAAAGATAATTAGCTAGTTTTTAATCGAACAGTCATGATGAGAAATGAGACAATATGTATTGATACAGACCCGTAAATCAAAATAACAACTACGTGTGTGCCAGGAACTAGTGTCACAAGTTCTACGCTAACAAAATATGCAAAACAAAATATACAATCCCACTGTCTGAAAGGAATAGACGAGAAATAAACAAAAGAAAATTCCAAGGTGCCGCCGAGGATCTTCAGGAGAAAGCAGCTCACCGTGAAGTCGGTTCCAACTGAGATCAGAATCGAGATCCGGTCTGATAACCAAATGCATCAGCCTCAGAACCTGTACAATTAAGTACAGAAGTGCAACATGAGTACATAAACACATATGTACCCAGTGAATATCCCGCCTAACCTCGAAGAGGTAGTGACGAGAGGTAGACGTGATACTTACTAGGGTCAACATTTTGTAAATAACATGATTTAATAGGAACTAGGCATGCATAACAGCCGTAGAAATCACAAGGAGATAAATCATCAAGTATAGTTATATTTACCTTTGCATGTCAATTACACTAGCACGTAGTGTACTAAATTCCCTTATTAACATGAACCAGTTTGTACAATTACAACAAATTTCCATTGAATCATACAACACATATTAGGCCGGACACGTACGACCGAAACGTCGCGAAAAATAAATGTGCACTGCCGAGGGTCGAACAGCTAGAACCATAGATGCATCTATTACCCCGCTCGCAAATCAAACATGCAACGCGGTTGACATAATAGTAGGGCTATACTGCTCACGAATCATACATGTTCCGCGGTGCCGCATACATACATAAAATTATCAATTTTTTTTAGGGAATTATCAGAGACTATTCTTTAAGGCAAGAACCTAAGAAATATATCATGGACCACAACTTACTAATGTTCTCATGCCAAATCAAGGATAATAAGCAATTCAAGATACGTTTAGGAATACACGTAAGGCATATATAAGCATGCTCGTGAGTCCTAGAACTACCCAACATAACATAGTAGTAGCTACGCACGGACTCTCGTCACTTTGTGAGTGCGTAGCCCCCGCAAATAAGGACATGCAGTTATTTATAATCACCTAGGGGGATAATTCCCCCTTAAAAGGTTAGAAAGGAGACTCACCTCGCGTTGAACCTACTTCCCGGATCAAGAACGCGCCCGAAACTCTGAACTCTACACCCGAGGACTTGAAACTAGCCAAATGTTATACAAATTCATTAATTTATGCTCAAAAGATGGAAATTCTCCTACTTATTTAGTAAATTTCCCATTCTTGAAGAAATTCTAAAATACAACCCCGGTCCCACATGCTCGGATTCCACAAATTCTCGAAGGAAACACTCACCCATAGCCTAAGGATCATTAATATACGATTTCTACTTGATTTCATAGCTAAGTTGCGGATAAATTCTCAAATTATAGAAAGCCCTATGTTACTACCCCATTCTTGAATTTCCACTAATGTAGGTAGTTAATTAAGCTAGTATTTCATGCATGACGCTAATATTAGAGTGGAATTTACTTACCTTCAATAACCAGGTCGTTTGCCCCTCTAAAATGGTGGAAATCGCCCCAAGGAAGAAGAAGAAGATAAGGGAAATGAGTCAATTACCGTGTATAAAAACACACTGTCTGAACAGCATTTTTGCACCTGCAGCTCGAGGACCGCACATGCGGTCTCGCACCTGCGAGCAAAAGCTCGCACCTGCGGAAATGGACTAGGATGCCTGGGCCCGCACCTGCGGAGTGGAGACTGCACCGGCGGCTCTGATCCTACGGAGTTTGATCCGCACCTGCAAGAATTGACCTGACCGCTTGGGGTCGCACCTGCAAGGCTGGGACCGCAGGAGCGGTCCCGCACTTGCGACTAGGCAACCGCACCTGCGGTCACACCAGAACAGGCGCACCAACAGCTAATGCAGCTGGTTTTTGGCCTCGTGTGGTGTTCGGGAGGCACCTGGGCCTACCCGAGCCCCCGTCCAAATATACCAACGAGTCCCAAAACATAATTCGGACTCGCTCAAGCCTTCGGAATAGCCAAAACAATGCTAAAACTCAAAATCATACCTCAAAACCCCTAAAACAAACTTAGGAACTTTAGTTTTCTAGACTTCGCTCACAACGCGCCGTAACGACCTATACTACTCGGAATGACACCAAATTTTTGCAGGCAAGTCATAAATGACATAACAAAACTATTCCCGGTCTCGGAATTCCGTTTGGACCTCGATATCACAAAAACACGTCCCAAACCATAATAGGAACTTAAGGAACTCTTAATTCAATATTAGGCGACGAAACGCTCCCGGGTCATCAGGAACCCATTCCGAACATATGCCTAGGTCCCGAATCATCATACAAACCTACCGAAATCGTCGAAACTCGATTCCGAGGTCGTTTACTAAAAATATTGATCGAGGTCAAACTTGGCCTTAAAGGCCAACCTTAAGGAACCAAATGTACCTATAGCACTCTAAACACCCCCGAATCCCGGACCACCAGTCCCCGCAAGTCATAAATCATAATAAGACACTATGGGAAGTTTCATTTAGGGGAACGGGGTCCGATAACGCAAAACGACCGGTCGGGTCGTTACATTCTCCTCCTCTTAAACGAACGTTCGTCGTCGAATGGGTCTAGAATCATACCTGGAGTGACGAATAAGTGTGGATATCTGCTCCACATGGCCTCCTCGGATTACCATGTCGCTTCCTCATCCGGTTGGCCCTTCCACTGGACCTTTACGGCAGAAACTCTCTTGGACCTCAACTGGCGATCCTGTCTATCAATAATAGCAATTGGCTCCTCCTTGTAGCCCAAACTCTATCCAACTGAATAGTGCTGAAATCAACCATGTGAGAGAAATCGGCGTGATACTTCCGGAGCATGGATACATGAAAAACTGGATGAATTCCTGATAAACTAGGAGGTAAGGCTAGCTCATAAGCAAGCTCCCCAACCCACCTTAACACCTCGAAGGGACCTATAAACCTCGGGCTCAGTTTGACTTTCTTACCAAACCTCATAATACCCTTTATAGGCGAGACTTTCAACAGGACCCTATCTCCCTCAATAAATGATACATCACACGCCCTCTGATCCGCGTAACTCTTTTGTCTGGACTGTGCTGTGCGGAGCCTCTCCTGAATCAACTTCACTTTCTCCAAAGCATCCCTCACCAGGTCGGTGCCATATAACTTAGCCTCGCCAGGTTCAAAGCCGACCATACAAAGCCTCAAATGGAGCCATCTCAATGCTGGATTGATAACTATTATTGTAAGCAAACTCGGCCAAAGGCAAGAACTGGTCCCACTGACCTCCGAAGTCAATCACAAATGCCCTGAGCATGTCCTCCAATATCTGAACTGTACGCTCCGAGTGACCATCAGTCTGAGGATGAAATGTTGTGCTGAGGTCTATCTGGGTATGCATCTCACCATGTAATTCTCTCAAAAAGTGCGAGGTGAACTGAGGACCTCGATCTGATATAACGGACACCGGCATACCATGCAACCGGACTATCTCCCGAATGTAGATCTGGGCCAACCTCTCAGAAGTATAAGTAGTAGCTACTGGAATGAAATGCGCCGATTTGGTCAATCTATCCACAATGACCCAAACCGCGTCAACCTTCCGCAAAGTCCGAGGCAACCCAACCACGAAGTCCATAGTGATGCGCTCCCATTTCCACTCAGGAATGGGCATCTGCTGAAGTAGGCCTCCTGGTCTCTGGTGCTCATACTTCACCTGCTGGCAATTAAGACACCTAGCCACATACTCCACAATGTCCTTCTTCATTCGCCTCCACCAGAAATACTGCTTCAAATCACGATACATCTTCGTAGCACCAGGATGAACAGAATACCGAGAACTGTGTGCCTCCTCTAGAATCCTCTCCCTCAGGCCATCAACCTTAGGAACACATAGAGGCCCTGAAGTCACAGAACACCATCCTCGCCAATAATAATCTCCTTGGCCCAGCCCTGAACCACTGTAGCTCAGCCAAACACGGATCATCATACTGCCGAGCCTTAATCTCCCCCAATAGCGAAGACTGAGCACCCACATGTGCAAGAACTCGACGAGGCTATGAAAGGTCTAATCTCACCAGGCGATTAGCCAAGGACTGAATGTCCAAGGATAGAGGTCTCGCCTATGCTGCAATATAAGCCAAGCTACCCATACTCTCTGCCTTCCTGCTCAAAGCATCTGCTACCACATTTGCCTTGCCCGGGTGATAAAGAATGGTGATATCATAATCCTTCAACAACTCAAGCGGACTGCGCTGCCTTAAATTAAGATCCTTCTGCTTGAACAAGTGATTCTAAATGAGGTCGTGATGGCGCCAAACAGCGGGGTCAGGCAAGCCGACTCTTAAGTTACTACAAGTTCCTTCTTATTAGATTAAACACTTTAAAATATACTCGGTTTTTAAAAGTTAAAACGTGATTTGACAAAGATAATTAGCCAGTTTTTAATCGAAACAATCATGATGAGAAATGAGTCAATATGTATAGATACAGACCCGTAAACCAAAATAACAACTATGTGTGTGCCAGGAACTAGTGTGACAAGTTCTATGGGCAGACTAACAGAATATAAAAAATAAAATATACAATCCCAATGTCTGAAAGGAATAGACGGGAAATAAACAGAAGAAAACTCCAAGTGCCGCCGAGGATCGTCAGGAGAAAGCAGCTCACCGTGAAGTCGGGTCCAACTGAGATCAGAATCGAGATCCGATCTGATAACCAGATGCACCAGCCTCAGAACCTGTACAATTAAGTACAGAAGTGCAGCATGAGTACATAAACAAATATGTACCCAATGAGTATCCCGCCTAACCTCGAAGAGGTAGTGACGAGAGGTAGACGTGATACTTACTAGGGTCAACATTTTGTAAATAACATGATTTAATAGGAACTAGGCAGGCATAACAGTCGTAGAAATCACAAGGAGATAAATCATCAAGTATAGTTGTATTTACCTTTGCATGTCAAATTAAACTAGCACATAATGTATAAATTCCCTTATTAACAAGAACCAGTTTGTACAATTACAACAAATTTCCAGTGAATCATATAACACATATTAGGCCGGACACGTACGGCCGAAACGTCGCGAAAAATAAATGTGCACTGCCGTGGGTCGAACGACTCGAACCATAAATGCATCTATTACCCTGCTCGTGAATTGAACATGCAACGTGGTTGACATAATAGTAGGGATATTCCGCTCACGAATCATACATGTGCCGCGGTGCCGCATACATACATAAAATTATCAATTTTTTCTTTAGGGAATTATCAGATATTATTCTTTAAGGCAGGAACCTAAGTAATATATCATGGACCACAACTTACTAATGTTCTCATGCCAAATCATGGATAATAAGCAATTCAAGATACGTTTAGGAATACATGTAAGGCATATATAAGCATGCTCGTGAGTCCTAGAACTACCCAACATAACATAGTAGTAGCAACGCACGGACTCTCGTCACTTCGTGAGTGCGTAGCCCCCGCAAATAAGGACATGCACTTATTTATAATCACCTAGGGGGACAATTCCCCCTTACAAGGTTAGAAAGGAGACTCACCTCGCGTCGAACCTACTTCCCGGACCAAGAACGCGTCCGAGACTCCGAACTCTACACCCGAGGACTTGAAACTAGTCAAATGTTATATAAACTCATTAATTTATGCTCAAATATGGAAATTCTCCTACTTATTTAGTAAATTTCCCATTCTTGAAGAAATTCTAAAATCCAACCCCGACCCACATGATCGGATTCCACAAATTCTCGAAGGAAACACTCACCCATAGCCTAAGGATCATTAATATACGATTTCTACTTGATTTCATAGCTAAGTCGCGGATAAATTCTCAAATTATAGAAAGCCCTATGTTACTACCCCATTCTTGAATTTCCACTAATTTAGGTAGTTAATTAAGCTAGTATTTCATGCATGACACTAATATTAGAGTGGAATTTACTTACCTTCAATAACCAGGTCGTTTGCCCCTCTAAAATGGTGGAAATCGCCCCAAGGAAGAAGAAGAAGATAAGGGAAATGAGTCAATTACCGTGTATAAAAACACACTGTCTGAACAGCGTTTCCGCACCTGCGGCTCGAGGACCGCACATGCGGTCTCGCACCTGCGAGCAAAATCTCGCACCTGCGGAAATGGACTAGGATTCCTGGGCCCGCACCTGCGGAGTGGAGACCGCACCTGCGGCTCTGCTCCTGCGGAGTTTGATCCGCACCTGCGAAAATTGGCCTGACCACTGGGGGTCGCACCTGCGAGGCTGGGACCGCAGGAGCGTTCCCGCACCTGCAGCTGGGCAACCGCACCTGCGGTCACACCAGAACAGGCGCACCAGCAGCTAATGCAGCTGGTTTTTGGCCTCGTGTGGTGTCTGGGAGGCATCTGGGCCCACCCGAGCCCCCGTCCAAATATACCAACGAGTCCCAAATCATAATACGGACTCGCTCGAGCCTTCGGAACACCCAAAACAACGCTAAAACTCAAAATCATACCTTAAAACCCCTAGAACCAAACTTAGGGACTTTAGTTTTCTAGACTTCGCTAACAACGCGCCGAAACGACCTATACTACTCGGAATGACACCAAATTTTTACAGGCAAGTCATAAATGACATAACTGATCTATTCCCAGTCTCGGAATTCCATTCGGACCTCGATATCGCAAAAACACGTCCCAAACCATAATAGGAACTTAAGGAACTCTTAATTCAATATTGGGCGCCGAAACGCTCCCGGGTCATCAGAAACCCATTCCGAACATACGCCCAGGTCCCGAATCATCATAAGAAGCTACCGAAATCATCGAAACTCGATTCCGAGGGCGTTTACTAAAAATATTGACCGAGGTCAAACTTGGCCTTAAAGGACAACCTTAAGGAACCAAATGTTCCAATAGCACTCTAAACACCCCCGAATCCCGGACCACCAGTCCCCGCAAGTCATAAATCATAATAAGCCGCTATGGGAAGTTTCATTTAGGGGAACGGGGTCCGATAACACAAAATAACCGGTCGGATCGTTACATCACCTATACTTTTCAACAAAAAGCTTTCGATCATAACCTCCTCAGGATAAATCTACCGGAACTCAGTCCCTAACTCAGAATTTGTCATGCAGCACAAGGGGAAAGCTCCCGGAATCTCGTCCGTAGTCCCAACTTAAATATGCAATGAAGTACAGGGGGAAAGCTCCCGGAATCTCGTCCATAGTCCCAATTTAAATATGCAATGCAGCACAGGGGGAAAGCTCCCAGAATCTCGTCCGTAGTCCCAATTTAAATATGCAATGAAGTACAGGGGGAAAGCTCCCAGAATCTCGTCCGTAGTCCCAATTTAAATATGCAATGCAGTACGGGGGGAAAGCTCCCAGAATTTCGTCCGTAGTCCCAATTTAAATATGCAAGCAGTATGAAGAAAAACAACCAGAATACGACAGAAACAACACACATTGCCACAACAGGCGCAAAAGAAACAAAAGATAGAATGCAAGGTGCGACGAGCAAATCAATACAAAGACTTGAATCACAAGAGTGGTAAAAACTCACTCATAAGAAGTAGTCACTGAAGGGAATACCAAGCACCAGTGAAACGATATAACAAGGGGGAAACAAAACAATATATAGCAACGATTCACAATATTCAAGTCATCAACAAGAAATCAATCATCCCGGCAAGGGAAACAACTATAACCAATCTTGCCTAAACAATCAACTAAACCTAAGTAAAATTTAAGGGAAAAATCATATAAATCACAATGTACGACTCACGGGCATTCTTGACACCACGTATAGATATTTCAATCACTGCTAAACAATTATAGGGCAAGATTATGTTAATTCTAGTCAATAGGTAGTTTATGAAGGAAGATATAGCACAACGGTAGAAAAGATAAAGTCTTCCGTTAAGTCAATTACAATCAAATAAGCAACAAAGGAAAACTTAACAAGAAATTTCTAATTTGAGCGGAAAGAGATGATCTAGCAATCGGAACTCAGATATAACAAATACAACTTCATACAAATGGAATATAAGGACCTAAGAATCCTAAAAGGCCAACCTAGTTGCAAATAACCGAGTACGCACTCGTCACCTCGCGTACGCGGGCTACAATCAACATAGAAGACTCAATCCTAAGGGGTAGTTCCCCCCCACAAGGTTAGGCAAGATACTTACCTCAACCACTCAGACCAAACTTGAAATCACGTTCTTGCCACGAGTATCTGAATCCGAATGGCCCAAATCTATTCAATTCGATTACATAATGTAAATATCACTTTAAGGAATCAAAATAGCTAATAAGTTCGAAGCTAATACGCGAAATTAGGAAAATTACCCAAAACTTCCCCCGGGCCCACGTCTTGGAATCGAGTGAAAGTTACAAATTTTGAACACCCATTCACTCACGAACTCATTCGAACAAGAACCATCGAAAACCGACGTAAAATCTTGTTAAATTCTCGAATTTTTATTTGGGGAAACTTCTTCCCATTTTTCATGATTTTGTTTCACCCCAATTCATTGGTTGCATGGAAGAAATTGCTATAAATTAATGATATACAAGTGAAATAAGGTTAGGAATTGATACCTTTGAAGCCTTTCCTCAAAACCCACTCCAAATCGCCTATACTCGAGCTCCAAATCGTTTTTAGAAGATATGAATTTCAAGCCCTCGAATTTGATATAAATTGCCCAGCGATTTCCGCACCTGCGCCCCTTGGACCGCACCTGCGGAAAATCCATTGCAGGTGCAAAAACCCACTAAAAGGCCTGGGGCTGCACCTGCGGTCACAGGGCCGCATCTGCGGCTCTGCACCTGCGGAACCCCAACCTCACCTGCGAGAAATGGTTGACTTGACCAAGCCCGCACCTGCGAGCCCCTCTTCCGCAACTGCGTGTCCGCACCTGCGGAAAATCCATCGCAGGTGCGAGACACCAGAACCAGCAATGGTTCAGCTATTTCCAAGTTCCAAAAATCACCCGTTGAGCATCCGAAACATCCCCAAGGCCCCCGGAACCTCAACCAAATTTACCAACCAGTCCTAATACCTTATCCAAAACTTAGTCGAGCCTCCAAAACACATCACATAACACCAAAATCACCAATTATGCATGGATTCAAGCCCAAGAACTTATGAAATTTCCAAAATCTACAACCGATGCCGAAACACATCAAAACTAGTCCGAATGACTTCAAAATTTACACACAGGTCACAAATGACACAACAGACCTGCAGCCACTCTCGGAATTCCATTCCGAGACCGATATCAAGATTTCACCTATCAGTCGAAATCGTTGAAAATCTAACTTTCCCCAATCCAAGCCTAAATCTACCACAAAACTCGAAAACACATTTCGGACACGCTCCTCAGCCCAAAATCACCATACGAAGCTGCTGACATCATCCATAACTCGTTCCAGAGCCATTTACATGAACGTCAAAAATTCCGGTCAAAACTTCACTGTTTAAGCTTCCAAAAACAACAATCCTTCTTCCAATTCGACTCTGAATCATCCGACAACTAAACCCGACCATGCACGCAGGTCGATATACATAATACGAAGCTGTTCAAGACCTTATGCCACCGTACAGAGCTTAAATTCTCATAACGACCGATCGGGTCGTTACATGCTCGAGGCGAAGCATTTGGTATTTCGGCACGAGTACGATGAGTAGTAATCTTACTGCAATTTGTGTTTTCATAACTTGCATGACTTACACATGATTTTTGATATGAATATGTTACCGATTATTTTGAGTTGCATGTGGGACAAGTCTTTTACTCGATATGATACGAAATAGTTATTTGGGATGATTACCGTGGTTTTTAATATTTTCGTTGTCACTAGATCTATTTTACAGTTACTTAAATTTACTGTTATCGAAATGAAATTATGTGATTTGATGAGAACCGAAATGCCCTATATTTTTTTAAACTATTTTCTACGAGTATATACGGATTACAGAGACAAGTATAAAATGAGAGTAGACATTGAAGGATCCCGTAGCTATCGGCGGGTTCATTAGACCTAGTGCACCTTGTAATTACAGATTACCGTTATAACCCTCACTAGTGGGAATGTAGAACTAGCATACTGTTACCGATTTTCCTCGAGTAGGGACTACCGTTATATTTGACTTCTTGCGAAGAAGTCCACAGTTATACCGATTACATGATCCGTTCATTGAAACCTCCCAAATATAAATATTGATATTATACAGTGGTTACCGAGCTTATTACTGAACTGTTAATTGTATTATACTATAAGAAAAGCATGATGAGACAAAATTATTTATTTTTTCTGAAAGGGCATTTTTATGTTATTTTCTGTTTGAGATACTAGCATGTTTTCTGACTTGTCCCCAATAAAAACGGTTGTGGTTAAGTTTTATTACTCACTGAGCTAGCAACTCATTTCCCGCTAAATTTTTTACAGAGATAACAGTTGACGCATGTGAGGATTTCGTTAATTAGAGCGCACAAGTTGATAGTTCTTGGTGAGCCTCGCACTTATTCGCGTGGGCGGATATTTTATCAATTGTTATGGTCTTTTTTTTTGAACTCTTAGAGTCGCCCCATGATCATTGTTTTAGTGTCTTGAGTATTCTTTGTTATTATAGACCTATGTTGAGTATCACTTATTCTTATCAAATTTGGAGATAAGGTAGTATTTCTAGTTGTTAGTGGGTGGACCGTTAAAAGTAGATATTTATTTTGGTTAATTGGTAAAGTCATTGTCATTTGAATTGCAATTAGGATGTTTGGTTGCTGATTTGAGACAAGAAAAGTTTTGGGATAGTCCAAAACCAGGGGAACTGTCCGATTTTCTGTAAAATATCGATGAGGCTTACTTGCGGGCACTTGCTCGTAGGTGCCGGTTATGATCCTAAATTGGGTCGTGACATACATCTAATTTTTTTTATAAATATTTTTAGAACTCCAACTTGAAACTATTCCCCAATTTGAATGAGTATTTGATTTTTATATTTCTATGTTTTTATTATAGCTAATTATAAGATATATATATATATATATCATTCAAATAGAGTAACTAATTAATTCAAAATTTAAAATTCAAAAGATTTTTTGGTTATACAAGAAGTTTATTTTGTCATAAAACTCCAACTTGAAACTAATTCTCAACTTGAATTGGCAATTTTATTTTTTTATTTTCATTTTTCATTTTAAAATAATTTTAGAACTCTAACTTTGTTGGAGCTTTGTCCCAAAAATCTACAATTGTCGTCTTATGGTTATACCGCTTGGCATCATATAATTATTTGCTTCTTATATATATATATATATATATATGGACTACTATATTAGGAAGAAATACTCCCCAATTTGAATTGAAAGTTTTGTATTTCTTTATTTTTGTTTTTTTATTTTAAACTAATTTTAAAACTCCAACTTGAAACTACTTTCCCAATTTGAATTCGTAGTTTTATATATATATATATATATATAAAACTACGAATTCAAATTGGGAAAGTAGTTTCAAGTTGGAGTTTTAAAATTAGTTTAAAATAAAAAAACAAAAATAAAGAAATACAAAACTTTCAATTCAAATTGGGGAGTATTTCTTCCTAATATAGTAGTCCATATATATATATATATATATATAAGAAGCAAATAATTATATGATGCCAAGCGGTATAACCATAAGACGACAATTGTAGATTTTTGGGACAAAGCTCCAACAAAGTTAGAGTTCTAAAATTATTTTAAAATGAAAAATGAAAATAAAAAAATAAAATTGCCAATTCAAGTTGAGAATTAGTTTCAAGTTGGAGTTTTATGACAAAATAAACTTCTTGTATAACCAAAAAATCTTTTGAATTTTAAATTTTGAATTAATTAGTTACTCTATTTGAATGATATATATATATATATATATATATATATATATATTAACAGAAGAAACTACTTCCCTATTTGAATTGAAAATTTTATTTTTTACTTTAAAATAATTTTAAAACTCCAACTTAAAACTAATCCCCAATGTAAATGGGTAGTTTTTTATTATATATTTTCGTTTTTTATTATAGCTAATTTTATTTTTTCTTTTTTTTGGTTTTTTATTTTAAAATAATTTTAAATCTTTTTTATTTTAAAATAATTTTAAAACTTCAACTTGAAACTACTCCTCAATTTGAATGCGAAAGAGAAGTTGCCAATAGTACAAGGAATTGTAAAACTCCCTGGGTCAGCCAACTTTTCA
>ML371680.1:33778-80318 GCA_005239525.1 Nicotiana knightiana | reverse complement strand
ATTAGGAGTATCTCCTCTTCCTGAGTTTGCCAACCCAGATTGAGTATTTTCCATAGTGATGGTATTACTGGGGGGTGGCGTCGGCGGTGTAGGTAATGCTGCCGGTAATCCTCTCGCAAATTCTTGCTAAGCTTGGCTCACATACTCTGTAATCATTTGCTTTGCACGATCTTGTTCCATAGTTTGATCATTATCACCATTGTTGTTATTGGATCTTTCTGGGGATTGTTCCCTCGAACCATGTGGGGTTCCTGAAGGCGATGGAACTGGGGTTCCACTCCTTTGCTGGTTATTGTCGTTGGGGTTTGACATAATTCAGAGGATATCACTTGAAAAGTAAACAAAGATTATCAGGTTCCCGGTAACGGAACCAGTTTGTTTAACCAATGAATTAGACCCTTTGATTAAAGCTTATTTTTAAGATGAATACGGGTCGCTGATAATCAAGGTAATGGAGAAAAATGAATAATAGACAATATTGCAGAAATATAGAAAATCGAGGTTGATTGTATTCGAGAATCAGATGCCTTTACAAGCTGTATTCCCCTCCCTTATATAGGAGATTCTTATAACGTACGAATCTTGCTATAGTTACTCATTAATGACTAATTATTAGTGAGGCGTTACAAAGGATAACGGTAATTGGGGTTCGGTTACATAACACTCGAGTAATCAATTGTGGGTCCTTGAATCTGCGTGTAGCTTTGTCTAGATTCATTCTGACCGTGCCTCTCTCTCGTTTTGATCAAGTTGAGTTTCCCGTGACTGATAAGTTCGTGGGTTTACTGAACCGTACCTCTTCAAAGAATCACATCCAGCTATAATGTTTTCATGTGTCCACGTGACTGGCTGAGTTGTCAAAAGATGGCTTACGTGTGAAACTCTTTTTTACCAATACACTTTTGACCTACTGATGGCGACAGATCCATCAGTACCAACAGACTCAGCAACACCATCAGTAGAGGCACCATCACCAGTGGCACCAGCTGGCCAGTCTGACGAGCCATATCTCACTGCCCACACTGTTGAGGAGATGCTTCAGATGCTCACCAACCCTGTTGTCCCTCAGCCCGGTGATGATGAGATACATTTGGAGGATGGTGATGTTGTTAGTCACCCTGAGACCATATAGGGAGTTTTCTTTAGTTTCTACCCACTCTTGTTTTGATTTTGTTAAGCATTGAGGAAAATGCTTGTTCTTATTCTGGGGTGGTCTATTTTGGTTCAGTTTGGATGATTGTGATGACATTTGATTACTTTTGGGCCTGTAATAACTTTAATACTCTTCTTTTATTTTTATTTTCTCCCTCATTATGTATATATTCATCCCTCTTGTATAAATCGTATTCCCCTCGGTTTGTATATTCATTTGCCTTACTTTCAGTAGTTTATTTCATAGCTTCTTCATTTTTGTTTTCTTAAGAGTATAGCTTCTTAGTTACTTTATTAGCTTCTTTTTGATTTGTTAGCTTCTTTTATATTTTAGTGAACAATAAGACTTTGGTTTTCTTAATGCACTGTTCTTTCCAAAGGTGGGTTTTGTGTGAACCGGGTGGCTCTTCCCAACGATGGATGGCGTGACAACCTTCTTAAGGGATCGAGTCAGTTTTTTGTTTTATGGATGTTTAGGTAGAAACAAGTAGTATTAATGAATAAATAAGGGTAAAGCATTCTTCACTTGGTACCAACACACTTAACTACGCTCTTATGGTTAAAAACAAGTTTTTGGAAAGAAATAACTCTAGTTAGTGACCTTGTGACTTTTGTGTTGACTTAGGTAATCATCGGGTGGTTTAGTTGAACTATTAGCAATTTTCAATCTTGAATGCGGTTGTTGTGGGACCTCGACTCTTTTCTCTTTAGAAATCCGGTTGTGTGAGAGGTGAGGTATTTTGTTACAAGTCCAAGTACCCGTGCGAATGGTCTAGAAATTTCCTCGAATGTGTTTCTAGGCGGAATTCTATGTTATCTTGACTTGAGAAGTGATTGTAGGCCTTCCTTGATCCGTTTTGAAACATTCCATGGACCACCAATGATATCATCCTTAGTAAGCCCTTCGGAGCCTAAAGCCTTTTTTATTCGATAATCACATTACAAGCCTTTACCCGTTCTATAGTGACTCTCTCTTGGCACCTGAACTTTCTTTAGCACTCATGTGATACAAATGGCAAAAACACAAGTTTGGGGGAGAGACGGGGAGTTTAAAGATGGTATCAAGGCACAAAAAGAAGAAGAGGAAAGGCAAAGAAAAATAAAGGAAAAACAAAATAAAAACACAAAAAGAAAGTGAATAATGTGAAAGGGTTGAAAATATGCAGAAGAAAGAAAAAGTGCAAAGCATGGAGAAAATAAAGAAGGAAAGTATGAATAGCATGACAAAGAAAGAGTGATGTCAAGTCTATCTAATTCCCCTAAGGGAAAAGAAAATGACTCAAACAGTCGGCAAAGTAAGAGCAAAAAAGGGAAAGTGAAGTGCTAAAGGAAAGACGAACCAATTCCATTCCAATATTTTTCTCCTTAGTCCAAAAACCTTCATTACATGCCTAAAAAAGCCCTACATGATTTCAAGCCGAGCAAGCTTACATTAGTGGTGATCTACATGAGGGGCAAACATATGATACTTAGAGTCGGGCTTATGACACTCTTTTGAGAGTGATGAGTGAATCTTTCTCGAGACATTGAATTGAGTTCTTCATTCATGAGTGAGATGAGCTTCCAGAGAGTATATGAGGAGGAGTTTAGGATCCCCAATGACATGCATGAAAGTGCGAGCTTCCTTGATGAACAAAGTCAATCCTAGATGCTCAAGCGTCACATTAGAGCCATTTGTGCTTTAACATTCAACTCATAGGCTTGTTAATAATTCATAAGCGTGTGGGTAATTGTTGGTCCCAATTTATTTATGTTTGATTCAACTTAAGCCAGCTGAAATAGCCCCTTTTTCTAGTGAGGTGGGAATTGCCTTAATTTCTTGAGGACAAGCAAAAGCTTAAGTGTGGGGGAGTTGATAAGTAGTGATTTTGACTGCTTATTTTCTTTCTTTTACTTATGTTTTAGCTCAAAAATGCTTAAAGGTATTCCCGAGAACTAATGAAATGTGCTTTCTTGCAGGAATATTGAGAAACGAGCCAAAGAAGTGCAAATCAACTCAAAGAGGAGTAAAATTGGACAAGAACCAAAACAAGGCAGAAAGGGCCAAAGTGCGGCCAATACTATGTGCGGCCGCAAACTCTGAAGATACACTGACAGGATCCCTTCATAGAGTGTGGACCGCATAATTATTGTGTGGCCGCAGAAGATGAGATTCATAGAGCCATGTTTTGGGAAGCTTGAAGATGTGGGGACCGCACTATTATTGTGCGGCCGCAGGATGCCAAAGTGCGGCCGCACTCATAAATGTGTGGTCCGCAGAATGAAGCCTAGTCCCAATCCAAGATAAAGAGTGCGTCCGCACTCAGAAATGTGCGGTCCGCACAATCAGAGGAAGTGCGGCCGCATCCTAGTTTTATGTGACCGCAAAAAGCCAACCCGACCTGTCAGCCTCAAAGTGCGGGCCGCACACAGAATTGTGCGGCCGCATAATCTTCGCAGGGAAAATTTTGTTAGTTATTTTCAGCTTGGTATATATAGATATTTTTGTGATTTTTAGGTTAAGTTTTGTGCACCTGAGTTTATATAGCCATTTTCTTTTACTGTATTGGGTAACTTTGTACTAGTTTGACATTTTAACATTATATTTTCTTCTCTTAATCTTATATTATGAATTTTATCTTAGATTCTTCTGTAAGTTCTTCATTTTCTATGAGTAGCTAAACCCTTAGCTAGGGTTGTGATCCAATTCTAGTATGTGTACTTAATGAGTTATTGATATAGGGCTTATTTATAATTGGGTATATGATATTTAGTCTAGTTCTTGCTTGAATTCAAGAATTAATGGTTGCAATTATTGATTCATGCCAGACCTAGTCTCTACTTGAGGAAGTGAGACTAAGTCTTGGAAAACTTGGCTAATAAGAAATTGGGGTGAACTCAAGAAATTGATAGCCCTAATTAGAGGGTCGAATCTAGAGATAGTAAGACCCAACTTGAGCATTTATCACTTGTTTCGTGAATTATCCATTTGGACTTGAGAAAGCCAAATTGGGGAAAATCACTCAAACTACCGAGAGTTATAGAGTGAGTAATTTTGTGTGATTGCTATATTGCATCCCGATCAACCAAACATGCCCTAAAGCTCTAAATCCGTTAGGTAACTAACTAGGCGGAAGTCGCAACCCTAGAGCTTTTATAACTTGAAAAGCAACCAAAACCAAAAACATTGTCTCATAGCTTTACAATTACTAGCATAGCATAAAAGTAGAAGTAGAAACAACAATTGAACATGTGGAAGTGCAATCTTAGGCACATCATACATTTACACTAGGTATATACCTCACATAGCTCCATGTGGAATCGACCCCGACTCGCGTTGGGTTTTTATTATTGCATTGACCGCCTCACAACCTAAATTAGTGGTGTAAGTTTGGGAGACATTATATACAGACATACCTGAAGTGCCAAAAAGATGAGGATACTGAATTTGCATGTCGTGTTCGGTCTCCCAAGTCGCTTCCTCGACTAGTCAACCTCTCTATTGAACCTTCACCGAAGCAATATTCTTTGACCTCAACTTTCGGACCTGCCTGTCCAATATAGCCACTGGCTTCTCAACATAGGTCAAATCCTTGTCCAATTGGACTGAGCTGAAATCTAATACATGTGACAAATTACCATAATACTTCTGGAGCATAGAAATATGGAGCAATGAGTGAACTCTCAAAACGCTGGGTGGCAATGCAAGTTTGTAGGTCACCTCACCCACTTTCTCAAGGATCTCAAAGGGACGAATATATCAAGAGCTCAACTTCCCCTTCTCCCCAGACCTCATTACACCCTTCATGGGTGAAACTTTGAGTAGAACCGTCTCACCTACCATGAGTGCCACATTGTCTCGTCCATTTTTACTCATCTATTTGAGGATATGAAAATGGTCGACGCAATAATAATACCCAACAGAGTTGGGGTCGAATTCCACTGGGAGCTATGTGAATAGATGCTAGTATATATCTTAGTGCGTGAGTTTGTATATCTTAATTTTCACTTTCGCAATATTGGGGTTTTTTTGAAAATCTAAGTTAACCGCGATTGTGATTTTAAAGAATGAAACTAGGAATTTGTTTTTGATTGTTTTCCAAATGAAAAGGCCTAGGGCTATGACCTTCACCTAGATGTTCGCCTAATGGGTTGTAAACTTTGAAGCTTGTTTTATTGATTGGGGTGTATTATAGCTATCAACACTCAATTACCCACTCAATACCTCTCGGTTAGAGAGTGATTTTGCCCAATTTGACTTTCTCAAGTCCAAATGGGTATTGAACAAAGCAGTTGATAATAAGCTCAAGTCGGGTTTTACTATGTCTAGGTTCAACCCTTTAATTGGGCTAATCAATCTCTCGATTGACCCAATTTCTTGCTAGCCAAGTTTTCCTAGACTATGTCTCTCTTTCTCAAGTAGAGGCCAAGTCAAATAGACATGAAATAATGTTTGCAACCATAGTCAAATAGGCATACATAATGTTTGCAACCATTAATTCTTCAAATAAAAGAAATAACAAGGCTAGATAATCAACACCCAACCATAAACAAGTAATAAATCAAACACCCATTAAGTTTACACAAAAGAATTGGGTCACAAACATAGTGAAAATCTAGCTACTCGTGCTTAAATTAGAAGAAAAAGAAGAAGTGATAATTAAACCCATATTAATAATTAAAATGATGAAAGTAATATTCAAAAATCTCAAAAGATAAAAAAAACTACTAAAAGGAGCGAAGTAAAACGTCTAGAGTGGCTGCTGATGTCAAAAGTTCGCCTAAAAAAGTGAAACTCTTCTATTTATTCAATGCTGGAATTTTCAGACAAAAATTCCCTTTCGGAGGTTCTGCGGCCGCACAATTCCATGTGCAGTCCGCACCTTTGCTTCAGCTTGGCAGGAATGGAAACCTACGGCCACATAATTCTGAATTGTGGTTGCACTTCACTCTTTCTGCAGTACGCACATTTCTAAGTGCAGAACACACAAATATGACTGCGGCCGCGTAGCTGATATTCTGCGGTTGCACAATAATTGTGCAGTCCGCACTTGTGTTGAACTTGAATGCAAGTTCTCTAAAGTTTTGATCTTGCCCATGTTCTGCGGCCGCATATTTCATGTGCGGATCGCACTTTGCACTTGTCTCTGATAGGATTTTCTTCACAATCTGCGGCCGCAGATGATAATCTCGATCCGCACTTCTGAGCTTCTGTGCCTATTTTTTTCCTTAGTTCAGATTACTCCTTCTTGAGTTGGATTTCATCTTTGGGGCTCATGTTCCACTATTCCTGCAATTAAGCATATTTCATCAGTTTTTGAGAACACAATTAAACGCTTTTGGACTAAAACGAAAGCAAAAAGGTGCTAATAAGTAGTCAAAATCCCCACTTATCAACTTCCCCAAACATAAGTTTTTGCTTGTCCTTAAGCAAATAAGGTAATTCCCACCTCCACAAGTTAAGAGCTATTCTAGATAATAAAAAATACATCAATAATACATCAATTTGGGACCAATAATTACCCACAAAACTTACGAATTATTAACAAGGGAATGGGTTGAACAATTAAGCACAAATAGTTCTAGTGTGACCCTTGAGCATCAAGAGTTGACTTTATTAATCAAGGAATCTTGCTCTTTCATGTAGGTTATTGTGGATCCCAAACTCCTCCTCCTCTGCTCTCCTTTTGCATATCTCACTTAAGAATGTATCATTCAATTCAAAGATTGTTGAAAGGTTCGCTCTTCTCTCTCAAAAGAATGTCATAAGTACGACTTTAAGTACCAACCCTCATGTAAATAACCACTAATGTAAGCTCACTCGGCTTGAAATCACGTAGGGCATTTTCGGAATGCAATGAAGGCTTTTGGACTAAGGTTGGATATTCTATGATAGAACTTGTTCATCTTTCCTTAAGAGCTCCATTTTCTCTTATCGGCTCATGCTTTGCCAACTCTTTGAGGCCTTTTATTTTCCATAGTGGAATTAGAGAGACTTAGCATCACTCTTTCTTGGTCATGACATTCATTTTCTCCTTCTTTGCTTTCTCCATGCTTTGTATCATTACTATTCTTTGAAATCCCTTCAAATCTTCAGCTTATTCACTTTCTTTTTGCATTTTTCTTTTTGTTCTTTCTTTCTTTTTTTTGCCTTTGCTTTTCATCATTTCTTTTCTCTTTTTGTGCCTTGATACCTTTTTCAAACTCCTCGTCTCTCCCCCAAACTTACGTTTTTAGCCAATTATTTCATAAGAGTGTTAAGGAAAGCTCAGGTGCCAAGATAGGGTCACGAAAATAACGGGTAAAGGCTTGTAACATGATGATCAAATGAGAAAGATTTTTGGCTCAAATGGGTTGACTAGAGATAAAAATGTTGGTGGGCCATGGAAAATTTCAAGCGGGTCAAGGAGAGCCTACAATCACTTTTCAAGCCAAGCAAAACTTAAAATTTCGCCTAGAAACACATTCGGGCAAGTTCTAAACCATTTGCACGGATACTTGGACTTGCAACAAAAACATCTCACATCTTATGCAGCTAGATTGTTAAAAAGGATAGAGTCGAGGGCCCACAACGACCATATTCAAGATTGAAAATCACTATGGCTCGACTAAACCACTCGATGATTTCCTAAGACAACAAAAGAGTCACAAGGTCACTAACTAGAGCTGTTTCTTTCCAAAAACCTTATTTTTAGCCATAAGCACGTAGTTAAGTGTGTTGGTACCAAGTGAATCATGTTTGAATCTTCGAACTTGACTCAATTAGGTCTTTTTATTCATTACTACTACTATTCTTACCTAAACACCAAAAACGGACAATCCCTTAAGAAGGTGGTCATGCCATCCATCATTGGGAAGAGTCACCCGGTTCACACAAAGATTACCTTTGGAAAGAGTCGTGACATTAAGAAAACCAAAGGCTTATTGGTCACTAAAAACATTAAAAAAAAGTAGCTAGTAGATTAAACATAGACTAATAAGAAAACAGAATAAAGAAGCTAAAAATCAAACTACTGAAAGCATAACGAATATACATAATGGGAGAGGAAAAGAGAGAATATATACATACAGAATAAAGAGAAAGAAGAAAATATTGTCAATTATTACAAACCAAATGTCTAACTGTCATCCAAATATCAAATAAATTCCACCCCCCAAATAAGAATAAGCATCGTCCCCAATTCTTAACAAAACAAGAATAAAGAAGGGTAAGAGTGAATATGACTCCCTATGTGGACTTGGACATATCTATGTCCATAGCAGCGTCACTGCCCTCAGTCTCCTCTAACTGGATCTTATCATCATCTTTTATGGGAGTAACTGGGTTGGGGAACATCTGGCACACTGCCTCAACAATGTCGGTAGCCAGGTCTGGCTCCTCAGACTGGCCAACTGGTGCCACTGGAACGGATGGTGCTTCTGGAGCTTCTGGTGATGGTGGGTCTTACCCTATGAGCAAATCGAATGGAAGATCACAAGCTGATGCTATCTTAGTCACCTCTCTCCTCAACCTATCAACTGATTTCTTGGACGCCTGGGATTTCCTCATTTTCTTTACCTGCTTCCCCAGCTCCTCAATCACTACTCCATGTGCTACCGAGGTGTTCATGATGGTGGTTTAATTTTCTAATATCTTCTTTAATGTTTCCTCGATTGTCGGAGGAATCTGGGATGTGAGAGTTGATGACTGTGCTGCAACAACACTTGATATGTCAGTCATATTTGTAGTGGTTGTCTGCATCCAGTTTTTGAGGCTCACCATTGTTTGGGAGACTTGAAGCGCAGATAATGGATGAATGGGCATGGGCACCGGCTTCAAAACCGATGGGAAACCTGTAATAGGTGCTGTTGAAGGGCCTAAAGAAGGAGGTGGAGGCATAACTGCTACACTATCAGCTGAAGCATCTGCTGAAGTAGATGGCATGTCAATTGTCGGAGTAGATACCCGGTCGGGCTCATTAGATTGGCCTGCAGTAGTAAAGGGCTGACCCTTATTCTTTGGATTTCCACCATCCATCAAAGAATGCCATGAGAAAGGCTTCTTCGCCCGCACCTTTGTGTCAAAATCCCTTGGCTCAACCCCCACATAGGTAAGGTACTCAGTGATGGTGTTGGTATACAGGTAGGAGGTTTCACCTTGCCTGGAGACTACAGACATGTTGGCCGACATCACGGCACCTACATTGATTGGGTACCCGACCATGATATAAGCGACTAGCAGTGCCCTCGGAAATGGAAGATTTGTTTCATTTGGGCACGAATCTAGTATGCTACATCCAAATTTCTGCTATCCCTTTGCCTCAAAATTTAGGGTGTTGCGCTAAATAGGAATCCCTGCTGTAGGCGGCCCCGGAGCTGCAAGAATCTCAGCTAGCCACATGCGAGCTACATACCCATTGCAAACTTTTCCAGGTATTATACAGGCTCAAAATCCTCAAAATCTAAGTAGTTATTCAGGGTGCTATGGTCGAATATCACCTTCAGACTTCTCTTTTTTGTTACCATAGTCCCTTTCTTTATATGTGCCGTATGGCGTAAAATTCTCGGACCAGGTATTCTTTGGAATCTATGACACTCTGGGTGAACCACATCCACCCATTTCTCTCTCGAAACTGTCTCAACACTGCTGGGTTGTACTTATCAAGGTCTTTCAAGTTGAATTGACACTCAAGAGTGAGCGATCTTGCCGGCCACCACTCTCGGAAGCTCGTGAAGGCAGCCAGACTCATAAATCTATCTTCCCAAATCTCTTTCTTCTTCGACCTCTCAAGGCCGGCTAGTCTGGTATAACCCCCTCGGCCATCATCTGGAAGCTTATTAACATCCAATGTGGTAGCAGGTGCATTGGTGGCATGTGTGGATGAAGGCTCTGAAGCCTGACTGTCACCTTCCGAACCCTCAAAAGTGCTCTCAGAAGAGGTGGGCTCGTTTCTAAGTTGGTATATGCCATGAGGCAGTTCTGAGGCAGTTGTGGCTGTGATTGCATAACAGGATGTTCTTGCACCGAGTCTCCATCTGATGCTTCCCTAAATGGGGCATATGAACTTGATCCGGAGGGCTCCGGCTGTCTACCTCAGCCTGTTGTGGCTTTCTTGCTGATTACTCTTTGGAAGGCGAGGGGTAAAGTGTTTTTGCCTCTGCCTCTAGAAGGTTCACCCCTCCCCTTTGATGTATCACCACGACCATGAGATCTAACCCTTTTCTGCAACAAACAGTAGTAGGAGTCAGTTCTAATTCAAGTGAAGATAATCAGAAAGTCATAGAACAAAACATGTTGCAGGGTAGGGAAGTGCGGTCTGCACAATTGCAAGTGCGGCCGCAGGCCTGGTTGTGCGGGCCGCCTAATTTTAAAGTGCGGCCGCATCAATAAAACTGCAGTCTGCATCATTTTGAGTATGACCGCAGGGTTGAAGTGCGGTCCATACTTTTCTGAGTGCGGCCGCACAATGGGTACCTGAAAATGGGAACTCTCTGAAGACAGAGAATGCCCCGATCTGCAGCCGCACACACTTTTCTATGGCCGCAATTGAATTTCTACAGACCACACAATTTCAAGTGCGGTCCGCACAATCTTGCCTAACCAAATGCCCTAAGCTATAATTCTGTGAACCGCACAATTCCTTGTGCGACCGTACATTTCAAAATTCAATCGGGCAAAGTCCTATAGGGTTTCGATTTTATGCACAAATTGGACATGGTAGTAGCAATTAAACAAAACAAGATACCCATTCCCCAAATAGCAAGTAGTAATTTACCCAACACAATTTACAGCCCACATGGATATGAAATTGATAAATGGTCTAAAATAACTAACAATTTATAAACTAACTTAGAAAATTGAAGAATCCTAGAAATGATTTGAACATACCAGTGATGAGGTGGTGCTAAGGAATGATCACAAATGCTTAATGAGGTGGTAGATGGTTGAACCAGTTGTGTGCAAGATTTTATCCCTTTGTTTTGATTTCTGAGAGATTGGAAAGTTTCAATAGTACCATTACAACTACTATTTATACTAAGCGGGTTTGGCTAAGGATTCAAGAGATGAGTGCGACCACAGAATTCCTTATGTGGTCGGCACTCTGTTACCTGATGTTCCACTTCCTCTTGATGATCTGCGGTCCGCAGATTTAGCTGTACGGCGCAGATATTGGTGCGGACCGCAGAATTCACTGTGCGACCGCACTTTGGCTATTTCTTTGACAAACAAACTTCAGAGAGTTTGTATTTTTCCATCTCAAGTTGTGCGGTCCGCACAAGAATTGTGCGGCCGCATTTGCCTTCTACTGCAGCATTCAAAATTGTGCGGTCCGCACAAGATCCACACTTTCTTCATACTTAGCCAATTTTTCTGAGCACAATTCTTGTAAAGCACACACATTCCTGCAACATACTTCAAATCCAGTTAGCACAAAATAAGATCTATCTTAAAAAGAAGAAAAGAAAAGAAAAATAAACATGGGTTGTCTCCCAAAAAGCATCTGAGTTAACATCGTGGCACAACGCGAATTACCATCACTTCAAATGAATCACTGCCACCACGTGACCATCATCAGCTTGTCTCAAATAATGCTTCACCTGATGACCATTGACTCAGAATACCTCATCATATTTGTTCTTCAAGTCCAATGCACCAAAAGGTGTCACACCCACAATTTCAAAGGGACCACTCCATTTGGATTTCAGCTTTTCGGGAAACATCTTCAATCATGAGTTGAACAACAAAATAAGATTTCCCACCTTTAATTCCCTATTTCAAATGTATTTGTCATGAAGGTAATTTATTTTTTCTTTGTACAAGGACGAACTTGCATATGGATGGTACTGAAATTCATGTAATTCATTCAAATGTGCAACCCGCAAGTTAGCAGTTGCATCCCAATCAAGACTTAACTTATTCAAAGCCCACATGGCCTTGTGCTCGAGTTCCACTGGAAGATTACAAGCTTTTCCAAACACCAACCGGTATGGATATATCCCGATAGGAGTTTTGAAAGAAGTCCGATAAGCCCATAGTGCATCATCAAGCTTCTTTGACCAATCCGTCCGGTTAACATTCACGTATTGTACAAAGTACTCTTTATCTCCCAATTTGAGAATTGCACTTGAAAACTTGCTTGTGAATGATAAGGAGTCATAACTTTATGAGAGACACCATATTTCCTAAGCAAGGTGTCAAAATCTTTGTTGCAAAAATGCGACCCCCCAGTGCTTATGATAGCCCGTGGAGTACCAAACCTTGTGAAGATGTTCTTCTTAAAAAATGCCACCACACTTATTGCTTCATTGTTGCGTAGAGAAATGGCTTTAGCACATTTAGACACATAATCAACCGCGACCAAGATATAGGTGTTTCCACAAGAACTCACAAAAGGTCCCATGAAGTCAATACCCCATACATCAAAAATATCAATCTCCAAAATGATAGTGAGGGGCATTTTATTTTTCTTTGAGATTCCACCTGCCCTTTGACATTCATCACAACGCTTGACTAGATTACTTGCATCCTTGTAAAGAATAGACCAATAGAAACTGCAACTTAGCACTTTGGCCGCCGTTCTTGCTCCACCATGGTGACCACCATACAACGAAGAGTGACAAGCCCCAAGAATTTCAACTTGTTCCGCCTCCGGTACACTTCTTCTGATCACTCCATCTGTACAAATCCGGAAAAGGTACGGTTCATCCCAATAATAGTCTTGACAATCCCGTTTGAGCTTCTTCCTGTGGTTTGAAGAGAACTCATCCGGGATGATACCACTCACAAGAAAATTTGCTAGATCCGCGAACCATGGAACCTCATTCATTGAAATGGATAAGAGTTGCTCCTCGGGGAAGGAGTCATTGATTTCAAGGCCATCATGCAGCCTCCCCTCCTCCTCCAAACGAAACAAGTGGCCTGCCATTTGGTTTTCACTTTTTTTTCGATCTTGGATGTCTATATCAAACTCTTGGAACAAAAGCACCCATCTCATCAACCGGGCTATGGAATCTTTCTTGCTCATAAGGTAACGAAGTGCCGCATGATCCGTGTGGACAATCACTTTTGCACCCATCAAGTACAGGCGGAACTTCTCAATAGCAAACACAATGGCAAGGAGATCTTTTTCGATCACAGTGTAATTGACTTGGGCATCATTCATGGTATTACTAGCATAGTAGACCGGATGAAAGATCTTGTTGATACGTTTCCCCAAAACTGCTCCAACCGCCACATCACTAGAATCACATATGAGCTCAAAAGGAATGCTCCAATTTGGAGTGGTGATAACGGGAGTAGTTGTCAAGTTGAACTCGAGCAATTCAAATGCCCTGATGCAATCATCATTGAAGTGAAATTTAGCATCTTTCTCCAAAATCTTGCACAAGGGATTCACCACTTTGGAAAAATCCTTTATGAAGCACCAGTAGAACCCGCATAACCCAAGAAACTTCTCAAGCCCTTCACAAATATTGGAGGTGGAAGTTTATAAATCACCTCTATTTATCTTTTTATACCTCTATTCCCTTCTTTGAAATCTTGTGGCCAAGAATAATACCTTCCTCGACCATAAAATTACATTTCTCCCAATTCAACAACAAGTTCGTTTCTTCACACCTTGCCAATACTTATCCAAATCTGCCAAGAAATCATCAAAGGAATCCCCTACTACCAAAAATTCATCCATGAAGACTTCAAGGTATTACTCTACCGTATCCGTAAAGATCTCCATCATACACCGTTGAAAAATTGTTGGTGCATTGCATAAGACAAATTGCATCCGCTTGAAAGTGAAAGTGCCATTGGGACAAGTGAAAATTGTTTTCTCTTGATCTTTCGGGGCAATAAGGATTTGATTGTAGCCCGAATATCCATCTAGAAAGAAATAGAATTCCCGGCCGTCCAACCTATCAAGCATTTGGTCAAGAAAGGGTAGTGGGAATGGTCTTTCCTTGTGACTTTGTTTAGCTTCCGATAGTCCATGCACACTCTCCATCTGGTCACCATTCTTGTTGGAATCAACTTGTTCTTATCATTGGTGACCATAGTTATGCCCCCTTTCTTCGGACACACATTGCACCGGAGAAGTCCACGAACTATCAGAAATATGGTAGACAACCCCGACATCTACCCACTTTATGATCTCCTTTTTGGCCACCTCTTGCATGGCTTCATTGAGTCTCCTTTGATGTTCAATTGAGGGTTTGACATCTTCCTCCAAATTAATCTTGTGCATGAAAAATGCAGGGCTTATCCCCCGAATATCCGCAAAGTCCACCCAATAGCTTTATTCCTCTTGTGGAGCACCGTCAATGTAGAGTCAACCTGCACGTTAGTCAAATAAGAGGAAAGAATAATCGGTTAGTAGATCAAGAGCCAAGGAATTCATACCTGAGATGTGAAGGTAATGGCTTCAACTCTAAGATAGGAGGCTCTTCAATTGAAGGCTTTGTAGGAGGAGTTTTCATATTCTCAAGATCTAACGAAAGTTTCCGAGGTATATAATTGTAGGACCCATCCCTTGCAAATAATTAACACATTCCATGAATCCATCCATTTCATCATCATCAAAATTGAGAAAAACGACCTCCAACATGTCACCCACATTAATCGTGGCACTTGTATCATCAATAATCACATCGGTCACCAAGTCCACGAACGAACACACTTCAATCCTATCCGGTTGCCTCATAGATTTGCACACGTGGAACACCATCTTTTCATCACCCACCCGGAAAGTGAGTTCTCCGGCTTCCATATCAACAAGAGCCTTCCCCGTAGCAAGGAAAGGTCTACCAAGAATAATCTACATTTCATAGTCCACTTCACAATCAAGAATAACAAATTTCGTCGGGAGAATGAACTTCTCAACTCGTACCAATACATCCTCAATCACCCCAATGGTCTCTTCATTGTACGATCGACCATTTGTAATCTCATAAATGTGGGTCTTGGTTGCGCAATTCCCAATGTCTTGAAAACCAAACAGGGCATCAAGTTGATACTCTACCCAAGGTCACAAAGATCTTTTGCAAACTCGGCACTTTCAATGGTACAAGGAATTGTAAGAGCACCGGGATCTTCTAACTTAGGAGCCATCGAATGCACAATTGCACTCACTTGGTGAGTGACTTTGATAGTTTCAAAATTCATCAATCTTTTCTTTGTCACCAAGTCCTTCATAAACTTTTCATATCTGGGAATTTGCTCCAAAACATCAACTAATGGCACATTTATAGAGAGACTCTTCATCATATCAATGAACTTCTTGAATTGATTCTCTCCATTTTTCTTGGCAAGCCTTTGATGATAGGAAGGAGGTGGCTTAGGTAATGGTGCCTTAGCTTTTTGCACTAGCGGTTTCGGTATGTCAATCACATGATCCCTAGACTGGTTCACATCCTCTTGAGTCTCTTCCACTGTGTCATCAATATCAATTGGCACTTCATCATTTACTTGCACAACATTGTTTGAGATCTCCTCTTCTTCTACCACTTTCTCATCATCCACAATTTTCCTTTGACTGGAGGTAGGTGCATCCCACCTCTTCCACTTCTTCTAGTAATGTCCATGGCATGCCCCGTAGTGTTCCCACCCTTCAGGTTCATCACCGTATCAGTTAGTAGTGCCCCTTTAGGATGAGAATTTAAGCTTGAGAGATTTAACCCATTTTCACTTCTAAGTTACAGATTGATGTGTTGTGTGAAGAAAGTTGGGCATCAGAATCAGCATTATTCTCCATCATTTGCTTGAACATATTCTCAATACGACCCATTTCATTGTTGGAGGAACTAGGATCATGAGAAGGATAAGGAGGTGGGTTGCTTGGTTGTTGGTACATCAGGGGCCTTTGGAAACCCGACCCCCAATTTCCTTGGTTATTGTTCCACCCGCCTTTGTTATTGCCTCCCCAATTGCCTTGGTTATTATTGTTTTGTCAATTCTCTTGGTTATTGATTCCACTACAATTGCCTTGATTGTTTCCACCATTCCAATTACCTTGGTTGCTAGAATTCCAATTACCTTGATTATTCGAAGGTCTCCATTGTTGTTGACTAGGGCCTTGGTAGTTGTTTCTTTGCCCTTGAAAGTTGTTCACATATTGGACCTCTTCGTCTTGATCATTGTAAGAATCACCTTGATCAAACCCACTATCATCTTGTACAAAATTGTCCACTCTTTGTTGCACTTGTGGACCTCTTGTTCTTCTCGTATTTACCATCATATTGACTCCCTCTATAGCATTGACTTGTCTCGGGTTTTGCACTTATTGAAGTTGAGCCTTTTCCAATTGGCTCATGGTGATTGTCAACTCAGCTATGGCTTGCCCATGGTCATGTAACTCTTTATGAAGAAGAATCACATTTGGATCACCTTGTGGAACATTTGCTCTGGATTGCTATGCTGATGAAGTATCTTCCATCTCATCCAAAATATCACATGCCTCGGCATAAGACGTAGTCATGAAGTTCCTACCGGAAAATTGATTCACTATACATTGGTTGGTGGTATTGATTCCCCGATAGAAAGTTTGTTGAATCATGTTCTCCATCATATCATTGTTGGGGCACTCTTTTACCATTGTCCTATATCTTTACCATATCTCATGTAGTGGTTCATTAGGCTCTTGCTTGAATGCTAGAATTTCATCCCGAAGAATGGCCATGTGGCCGGGAGAGAAGTACTTTGAAATAAATTTCTTTGCAAGTTCATCCCAAGTACGAATGGAATGATGTGGCAAATGTTCCAACCAATCTAAAACTTTCCCCCATAAAGAGAAGGCAAAAAGCCTTAGCCTCAAAGCATCCTCAGAGACATTTGTTTGTTTGCTTCCCCAACACGTATCAATGAACCCCTTCAAATGTTTATATGCATTTTGACCCGGTGCATCGGTGAAGAACCCTTGTTGCTCGAGCAAAGTGAGTATCACGTTGGTTATTTGAAAGTTTCCCCCTAATACCGGGTGGGACTATAGCACTTGCATACCCTTCATTCAACAACACCTGGTGTGGAGCCGCTCGTGGTGGAGGTGGGGGTGGAACTGGAACATTGTCTTGAGGAGGTCAGCCTTGTCTATATGCTTGAGGTTCAAGAGGGACCTCATCCTTTGCATCATCATCAACATCCACATCCCCCCTCCCCCCCCGACTATGTTTTCGAGCTCATTATTTGTCATAATTGCACCTACAATACTCACACGTTAGTAACAAGAAAGGAAAAGAAGATATTCCATAAACACACCTAAATATATAGCCAACATCGTCTTTTAGCTCCTCGATAATGGTGCCAAAAATTGGTCTTGTCAAATTTCACTCCTTTATTTAAGGATATGAAAACGGTCGATGCAATAATAATACCCAACAGAGTCGGGGCCGAATTTCACTGGTAGCTATGTGAATGGGTGCTAGTAATATGTATCTTAGTGTGTGAGTTTGTGTATCTTAATTTTCACTTCCGCAATATTGGATTTTGTTTGAAAATCTAACTTAACTACGATTGCGATTTTAAAGAATGCAACTAGGAATTTGTTTTTGATTGTTCAAATGACAAAAAGACCTAGGGCTATGACCTTCACCTAGGTGTTCGCCTTATGGATTGTAAACTTTGAAGCTTGTTTTATTGACTGGGGTATATTATAGTTGTCAGCACTCAAGTAGTCACTCAATACCTCTCGGTCAGAGAGTGGTTTTTCCTAATTTGGATTTCTCAAGTGCAAATCGGTATTGAAAAAAATAGTTGATAATAAGCGCAAGTCGGGTTTTACTATCTCTAGGTTCAACCCTTTACTTGGGCTTATCAATCACTCGATTGACCCAGTTTCTTGCTAGCCAAGTTTTTCTAGACTAAAGTCTCTTTTTCTCAAGTAGAGACCAAGTCAAATAGGTATGAAATAATGTTTGCAACTATTAATTCTTCAAATAAAAGCAATAACAAGGCTAGATAATCAACAACCAACCACAAACAAACAATAAATCAAACACCCATTAAGTTTACACACTAGGGTTGGGTCATAACCCTAGTGAAAATCTAGCTACTCATGCTTAAATTAGAAGAAAAAGAAGAAGAAGTGATAACTAAACTCATATTAATAATTAAAATGATGAAAGTAATATTCAAAAAGCTCAAAATAGAAAAACCTACTAAAAAGAGCAAAGTAAAACGTTTAGAGTGGCTGCTGATGTTAAAAGTTCACCTAAAAAAGTGAAACTATTCTATTTACAGTGCTGAAATTTTCGTATAAAATTCCCTTTTGAAGGTTATGCGGCCGCACAATTACATGTGTGGTTTCGCACTTTGCTTCATCCTGGAAGGAGTGGAAACCTGCGGCCACATAATTCTGAACTACGGTCGTACTTCTCTCTTTCTGCAGTCCGCAAATTTTTGAGTACGGCCACACATTGCTCTTCTGCGGACCGCACAAATATGACTACGGTCGCGTAGCTGATCTTCTGCGGCCGTACAATAATTGTGCGGTTTGCACTTCTATTGAACTTGAATGCAAGTTCTCTGAACTTTTTCTCTTGCCCAGGTTCTGCAGCCGCACATTTCATGTGCGGACCACACTTTGCACTTGTCTTTGATAGGATTTTCTTCACAATCTACGACCGCATATGATAATATGCGGTCCGCACTTTTGATATTCTCTGCTTAGTTTTGTCCTTAGTTCAGATTACTCCTTCTTGAGTTAGATTTCATCTTTGGGGCTCATGTTCCACTATTCCTGTAATTAAGCATATGTCATCAGTTTTCAGAGATGAAACACAATTAAACGCTTTTGGACTAAAACAAAAACAAAAAGGTGCTAAGTAGTCAAAATCCCCACTTATCACACATCAGGAGCCCTCCGATCTGCATAACTCTTCTGCCTTGACTGCATTGTACGATAACGATTCTGAATCAACTTCACCTTCTCCAAAGCATCTCAGACCAAATCTGTGCCCCACAACCTAAAGGCAATGTTTTGGGCCTGTGTTTGAAAAAGAGAGTCAACTTGACTCTAAAGCTGAATAGGCCAATGATCCCAAGGCCCACAAAAAGACTTGTTGGTCTACTGGAAAGGCCTCAAGTTGTGTATTCCACATGATTTACTGAATTTATCGTCAGTAATAAAATCAAGCATGGCTTGTAATACCCTTACTCAACCACTGACTAGCGAGATTCAAGCAATCCCAAATGGGGAATAACCAACAAATCAATAAAACATCACTAGTAGCTAGTACAGATTCATCTAGAAATTTAGATAATTCCTGGATTTTAGATAACTTTCTCATCTCAAAATGCTAAACCCATAATTCTGGTGTCATATTTTCCCATGAAATCCATAGCTTATTGATTTTCACAATGATTTCAAATTTATGACAACATTTTTGAAAACTCGTAATTTCTTTAGGCATGCTTTAATTAATATTTGTCGTGGTTATGAGTACATTTACTGTGACATAACTTTGACACTTAATTCCAAATTCAAATGCACGTTTGCACGCCTTGACCCCAACTTCCAGGTAACAACAAAATAAACATGTCATAAATTGCGGGTGTGTTTCACATGGCGCGATTTGCGATGTGTTTAAAATAATAAGTGTACGACATCATAACTTGTTTTAAAATAATTTCATAAATACTGAAAGTAGTTTAAAATTTACAATAAAAGCAAAAAAGGTAAAAATGCACAATATGTTTAAAATATGTAATAATCAGATAATTAAGCTGGGTGTAATTGTAAAGCGACCGTGCTAAAACTACGGAATCTGGGAGTGCCTCACACCTTCTCCCGGGTTAACAGAACTCCTTACCCAGGTCTTCTGTGTTTTGTAGATTTATACAGAGTCAGACTTTCCTTGATTCGGGATTTAAAATAATTGATGACTCAGAACACCGTAACTAAATAATTTCGAATAGTGACTCTTTACATAAAATAAAATCAATCCCATTTCAACAATGTCACTTAAAGTGAAAAAAACTCATTTTTCTAAAAAGGAGGTGTGACAAGTGAGACCAATTTTTACCTCTAGTTGAGTTCGCCTAAAATAATAGTTATCAGTCGAGCATCCAGATGGCTCCTTACGAGGCCTTATATGGGAGGCGTAACGTTCTCCGGTGGGTTGGTTTGAGCCTAGTGAGGCTAGATTGTTGGGCACCAATTTGATTCATGATGTGTTGGAGAAGGTCAAGATGATTCAAGAGCGGCTTCGTACAGCTTAGTGCAGGCAGAAGAGTTATGCGGACCGAAGGTTCGAGATATAGTTTGCATGGAAGGTGAGAATGTTCTTCTCGCGTGTCTCCTATGAAGAGCGTGATGCGGTTTGGGAAGAAGTACAAGTTGAGAACGAGGTTTATTGACCTGTTTGAGATCTTAGAGAGAGTTAGAGAGGTTGCGCATAGGCGTTAATTGCCTCCTAACCTAGTTGTGGTACATCCGATATTTTGCTTTTTCATGCTTTAGAAGTACCATGAGGATAGGTCACATAATTTAGACCTCAGTAAGGTACAACTTGATGAGAATTTGACCTATGAGGAAGAGCCGGTGACTATTCTAGACAGGCAGGTTCGGAAGTTAGAGATCTAAGAGTTTTGCTTCTATGAAAGTGCATTGGAAAGGTCAGCCGATCGAGGAGGCTACGTGAGAGATTAATTTGATGAGCGCAAAATACACACTTAAAAATGCTCGCTAGTCGAATATAGTATAATATAATATCGTATCCACAGGGATTGGAGTTAACAATATTATCGTAGTTTGTAGCTAGAGCTAGGTTGCTATCCAAGATGATCAACAATTGAGGTTTATATAATTACTTAAATACTATTGACTAGTGACAAACAACACAAGTAGTAAGCAAAGGAAGAAATCAATGGGGATAAGATAGGGTTGATAGTATAGGTGCAAGATGTATGTTTGGGATTTAACTCTAGATAATTCACTTCAAATGTTCAAGTGAGTCTCTCGAATTCACTTGGTTATTAGTTCAATTATCCAGTAGAAACTCCTTTCTATTGATACCCAATTTTTTTTCAAACTATTTTAAAATTTGCGTATATACCTTCAAAATCACTCTTTATAATAACTGATATTTTTTCATATTTTTATTAAATTCTTTTACAATTTATTCAGTATTTTTATATTCAATAATTATTCATAAATTGTATTATAAATAATTTCAAAATATTTCCCAGCTCAATATATCATTTTTAATCCTATTAGGATTTAATTATTTCATAAATTAGTCAATTTGACATTATTTGGCCATAATTACGATAATTTTTCAACTATGGCCTAATTGTACATTTTATACCATTTAAATCAATAATTATTCATTTTATATTTTATATATTAATTAATTACCTTAATTCCACCTATTTAAGCTTAATTTAATTTTATGTAATTATTAGTTATTTCTATTAATTATTTTTCTATTTAATCGGGTATTTAACAATTAGCCCCTCCCTATTTAAATTATAGCCCAATTTTATTCAATTTCAGCCTATTGAAACCAGCCCAATTACATAACCCATACCCAAACCCAATCTCTATCCTACCCGACCCAACGTCTGAACAAATCCTGGCCGTTGATCAAACTTGATCAACGGCCCAAAAACAACCTTCCTTAATTAAACCTAGGTGACTACCCCCGTCTCTCATTCACTCCCCTCACACTCATCTCTCTATTCTCTCTCTATCTCCAGGTCTCTCTAGAACCTTCCCGTCTCTTCATCTCCGATGGACACTGTCCACCTTCTCCGGCCACTTCCCTAGCCGGAAACCATGACCTCTCACCATCTCCTAGCCCCTGCTTCACCCCATGCCGGTTTGATGCTACCGTGAGGTCCTCAGGTGAACCTGGAGCGGTTCAACTCCTGCTTATGGTCCCTCATGCCATTTTTCGACTACCCATGGCCGTCCGGGTAAAGTTCTTACACTTTCCAGTGGAAATCGGTAAAACCTTGAGTTTTTCTCTCCTCTTTGGGTTCTCTCTTCGAAACGCTAACTTCTAAAACCTCAGATCTTTCTAGATCTGTAACAGATCTTTCTAGATCTGTAACTGATCTTTACATATTTCAAGTTATTTTGATGTTTTCTTTAAGGGTTTTCCATTTTTCCTAAAACGATTTTTTGTTTTCCAACAAGGGTTTCTAAAAAACCTTTCGGCAAAAACGATTTGTTCAAGTTTAAGTGTTATTCTGAGATTCTTCTCGTATTTTTAAACGGTTTTTGTTAAAATATCTTTTTCATAGTTTATTATGTTAAAATTTTAGTTTTAACACTGTATTATAATCTTAGGTTTGCCTTTATTGATCTACTCTTTTGATTTGTATATGTGTCTGTCTCTTATGAATACGTCCTGAATTTTCTATGATTTTTATCCTATTTTTGCTCATTAGGGTTCTTGATTTTTGCTTCTTCTGCTTATGTTGTAGTTGCTCTGTTTAATCCCTCTAGTTGTTACTGTTTTGTTTAGATGAATCTCTAATGTTATGTGATTTCTTGCTGCTACAATCATTAGGGTTTCTGGCTCTTTGATTCTCCCTGTTTTATCATGTTCGTTTGTTAATATCTTTAATTATTTACTGTGTGATAGTATTGAATCCCTGATTTTATGTGATTTTTACTTGAATATCTGATTTTCCTGTCCTATTGTGTGTTTACTTCGTGTACTCACAGGAATCACCATTACTCCTGTTTAAACCCCCAATTTCCTGTAACTGAACCTCTCATTGATCTTTTGCGATGATTTCCTTACTTATTTACAACCTTTAAATTATTTCCTTGCCTTATTTTGGTCAACTATGTTTTCACACGGAGTTTTATATTATTTCCTTAGTTGAAATATTCTAATCCTAGCCTCAATTGCATGTCACATACTTGTACTATGCTAAGTTATTTCCTTATATGCTATATGCATTCACATATGGTACCTTTCCTTATTTGCTGTATGCATAATACCGTTTGAACTTAACCCCTTCAATTAAGGGATACCTATACTGATTTTACATTGATTGATACTCAGTTATTAAGGGTTAACTTTGATTCCAACCTTATTTACTATCTGTTTCAAACTATATATATACACTACTCTTTCATTAAGCAGGAGACGAACTAATCTGTTCAACTCTCTCTCTCACAACTAAAAACTCTCTGCTCTCTCTCTTTTCCGTGCTAGTTACTACTATTCTAAGTTAGTCGGCTGCAAGTGTGATGACCCAAAAGGGTCATTCCGTACATTCTATCCAATTATGTGTTCTGAGGTCGTGAAAACCTCCTTCTATCTCACCTCGAATTGCGTGCATAGCCCGGGCGTGTAGCCGGGAAGCCTTTATATGAAAAGCTGATAAAAATGAAAATTTTGTATTGGAAATTTGAATAAAGTTGACTTCAGTCAACGTTCTTGGTAAACGGAACCGGACCCGTGGTTTGACACATCCCGGAGGGTCCGTAGGAAAATATTGGACTTGGGCGTATGCCCGAAATCGATTACCGAGGTCCTAGGTCCGAGAAATGAATTTTTAAAGAAAATTGTTTTCTGAAAAATATAAAGGTTTTTGAAAATGAAATTTGAGGTGAAACCTGTGATATCGGGCCTGCATTATGATTTCGAAGCCCGGTACAAGTTCGACATGATTTATATGTGTTATCTGTGAAATTTTGTAAGAAATGGACTTAGCTTGATGAGATTCAGACCTTAAATGCAAAACTTAATGTTTATAGATGTTTGAAGAATTTTCATGGATTTTTAGTTTAATTCATCGTGTTAGTGTTGTTTTATGTGGTTTGAAACCTCGAGCGAGTCCATGTTAGGTTATATGACTTGTGTGTGTGGTTAAACGGGGTCCCAGGGGGCCTCGGGTATGTTTAGGATGCTCATCGGGGGCTTTTAGTACTTGGGAGACAACTAAACCATTGCTGGTTCTGGTGTCTCGCACCTGCGATGGACCTTCCGCAGGAGCGGACACGCAGGTGCGTCGAGGAGTTCGCAGTTGCGGAACATAGCCCAAACCCCCAATCCTCGCAGGTGCGGAGCCGCGGGTCCGGCCATTTGACTGCAGGTGCGACCCCATACTTTTTACAAGGTTTTCGCACCTGCGATGGTAGTTCCGCAGGTGCGATCCCAGGGGCACGGGTGCGGAATTGCTGGGCAGAAAAGGGGCAGAACCGAGGGTTTAGTTATTTTCACCATTTTCGAATTGGGGAGCTCAGGAGAGGCGATTTTTGGAGGCTTTTGCACCTGGTAATTTGGGTAAGTGATTTCTATCCATTATAGACCAATTTCCATGTTTCCAATCTTAAATCCAACCTTTAATTTCGAAAATTTTGGGTAGAATATGGGATAAACTTCATAGACCGAATTATTGAGTTTTGATTGGATTTTAGACCTCCAATTTGAGAGATTTTTATATGTTTAGACTCGTGAGTGAATGGGTGTCCGGAAAATATAATTTTTACTCGATTCCGAGACGTGGGCCCGAGGAACTTTTTGGGCAATTTTCCTAATTTCGCGTTTTAGCTTCGAATTTATTTGCTAAACTAGTTGCTTGTGGTATTATTTACACGATGCTATTGATTTGAATAGATTTGGGCCATTGGGAGTCGGATACCCATGGCAAAAACGTGGTTTCAAGTTTGTTTTGAGCGGTTGAGGTAAGTATCTTGCCTAACCTTGTGTGGGGGAATTACCCCTTAGGATTTGAGTCTATGTTGATTGTAGCCCGTGTACGCGAGGTGACGAGCGCATGCTCGGACTTATTTGTATAAAGTTGACCCTTTAGGAATCTTAGATCCTTATATCCGCCGAGTATGAATTGTCCTTAGCATGATTGAAATTCCTAATTTCTAGTGTCATCTTTATTTGCTTAAATGTGGAAGTTCTTACTGTTGGATTTACTCCTACTGCCTACTTGATAATTGACTTATCTGAAGGTTTTATTCCCTTTACTGTCATGCTATATCTTCTTAACTGCGTATCTCAAATTTGCAATTATTTTCATCTCAACCTATAATTATTTTGGTCTTAAATGAAGTTATGGCTATTCTCTATTGCCTGGACTTAAGTAGAAATTGTTGAATATTCTCGTAACTTCTCAACCTTAAAAGAAGTTTAGATATTCTATACCTTCATGACTTGCCCTTATATGGAGTTATCGGATTTGTGTTGATTCTTGTTGTTCACCCGTGAAATTAGGTGCGACTGTTGCATGCTATTTGTCTTCCTTGTTGAGTGATTCGTAGTACACCTAGCTCTCCTTGTTATGTTTATCTCTTGTGAATTAGTTTTGCCTATCTTGTGGTCGAAGGCTCTTGAGTTGATGTAATTGTATCTTGAACTGTTTCCATTGTTATTGTTGTACTTGTTGTGGTGTTGCACGAGATTTCTGCCATGCGGTTGTTGATATGGGGATTTGCACGAGGTTTCTGCCGTTCCGTGTTTACTATTGATATTTCACATGCAGCGTGATAAGGCGGGATACGAGATCGAGTGTTGCGCATGTGGCGTGACAAGGTGGGAACATGTTTATGCACGTGTGGCGAAACAAGGCGGGCATATACTTTAATATTGCACATGTGGCATGACAAGGTGGGCTATGTCAGGGATTGTTTGTGATCCTTGTGTTGGCCTGGGGGCATTCCTTGTTGTTGATATTGTGTACTAGAACACTTACCGTGTGAGTTCATTCGTGTGGAAATTTATGAGATGAAAATGTATGTGTTGCCCCTTTTGTTTCCTTATGTCTATTGGTTGTTGAAATCATGTTAGGGCACCTGCACAAGCATACACGTAGTTAAGTACTACTAAGGGATTCAGGACTCCTTGTTGTTGTCAAGTATAGATACTGGAATGACCCAATTGGCACGTGAGTCGTCCGTGCAGTTAGCACTCGAATGAGGGTGCAAGTTGCCAAGTGTTAGGGTTCGGATATTGGGACCCGTAAATGATGAATTGTCCGAGGTTCAGAACCTCGTGGAGATGGATATGAATTTGATGTAGAAGTGGTTGAAGTTGTTCAGTCATTACATGCTCGTGTTGTATATTTACATACCGGATTTGTCTGTGTTCTATTCAGTCTTTGTGTTACTCCATGGTTTCCACTGATACTTATTGTTTTCCTTCTTTATCGAATTCACTGTCTTGTTAGCTATATTGCGTAGCCTTTATGTGTACATCATTATTTCCCTGATTCCTATATTGATACTAATTCAGTTTTTATTAGACCAGTGCGTGTCTTGACTAGTCCTTGTCACTACTTCACCGAGGTTAGTCTGGATACTTACTGGGCACCGCTATGGTGTGCTCATACTACTCTTCTGCACATTTTAGTGCAGATTCTAGGTTTTCGCATAGCCGGTCGAGTGATTGATAGTAGCGCGGTTGCTGTTGTGGAGACTTAAGGTAAAACCGCTTCAGTGGTCGCGGTTTCAGAGTCACCATCTTATCTTTGTTTGCACTGTGGCACTTATTTATGAACAATGGTATTTTTAGGAGTTTAGTGTAAATTCTTAAAAGTTTATGACTTGTACTTCCGGGTTTTGGGAATATACAATGTGTACAGGATCACTTGTTTCAGAAAATATTAGATTTTATTTATTATTGTTGATTATTCCATGAATATTAGGCTTACCTAGTCCTTAAGACTAGGTGCCATCACGATACCCAATAGAGGGAGATTTGGGTCGTGACAGCAAGCCAAGGCTAACTATTGTGCATCTCCTACTTCCTATTTGTGCTACTATTTTCTTCACTTCACTGGTATGTTCTAATTCAGATTTCAGTTCTCAAACCAACATGTTTCTACTACTGTTGCAATTCATTGTGTTTCTAATTTGCTTTTACTTATTATTTTGTTGTTCAACATGTAACTAGGATCCTGAACTCCATTCACATGATAAGTTATACTCTATTTGTCATAACCAACATGTCTTTATGTACTTGATACATATTCTATGGAATCTTCATGCCTATGTTTGGTACATTAGTTTGATTAGGGTAAATCCTATTGTCTTGAACTATTTGGTCCTGTTATGTTAGTATAATCCTACACTCTACTGTATCCCCCAATCCCCTTAATCCTTAGGAACTTTCGATTGTGTACTGCCTACTACATGTTTGCCTTCACATGCTCTGTATCTTTCCCTCAAATCCCATTACCCTTGCTTGTGATTGTTGGACTATTCTTGGTCCTTTGTGTGATGTTGAACTTGGTGTTCCTGCCCTTTTGGTGGTTAAACTTCTTTGTTATAAAACTATTCCAATAATGTTTCCCTCTTCAAAACTGTTTTCTTACTTACCCTTTTCAAAATTGTTTTCTTACTTAACCTTTCAAAACTATGTCAAGCACTCTCACATATACTCTTAGAAGTCTAGGTTCTGCCCCCTCTGTGTGAGCATTGCCTTGGGACCCTTGAGCTCCCTCTGAAATTTGACACACAAAGGCTGGACATTTCACACTGCACTTACTCTATCTTGGCTATGAAATCTTGGTGTGAGCACTGCCCGGGATCCATTGAGGTCCTTAGGGAACTCTGACACACCCGGATTGTGAAAAGGCTGTGAAACATTACCTGGAATTGAGGACCTGGATACTTCAGCCTGTTCTGTAGGCTCCCAATAGTTAACTTCTTATTTTTCTTCTATTTCAGTTGTGTAATTCATATCCCATGGTCTATAGTAACTGATTGTAAACAACTCTGGGGTCGGATAGTGAAAATGGGTGGGTGATATGCATGTTGTAGTATAATTAAGGGTAGAGACCATGTTTCTAGGTTTATTTTCTCTATGCGCAATAGCAGCCATGTTTAGGTACAACATGCCATGCATTAGATATCATGCTACTTAGGCTCATATATACTGTTTTCCTTTCAGCACATCATCATTCATTGCCCTCACTTAGAGATCCTGCCTATAGGACAAATAATTAAGTAAATTGCTATAAACGTGTCCTGAAGCTTCATTTAGAAGTCCAGTCCTAGAATAAATAATGGTAATAAAACTCCAATCATGTCTCATCATGCTATACACGTAGAGATCCTGTTCTAGGTAAACAACGATTAAAATCTTTCACCTCTGTTATTCCTGAAATGGTGCATAATGTTGTGATTTTATGTGCATTTAGAAATCCTGTTTAGGTTACTATGCATCATGCTGCATTAGACATCATGCTATAGGATCGTACTCATTTAACTGCACTAAGTCTAAATACAGATATCTAAAACAGTCCCCTGTTCTAAACAACTGGTAATTAGTCCTTGCACATCTTCAACACCTAGAATTGCATGTTATCTTACACTTAGGCAAGCCTTAGGTAATCAACTTAAAAAATAAAACCAGAATTGTCCTTAGATATCATGCTTAGGATCTGAACTTGAATATGGACTTTAATTGTGTAAGAGACATGTTGTTTATGTGCACTATTTGTGGAGGTCTTTGAGCTCTTTCCTGTTTATGTGCTACCCCCTTTATCTGCAGTTCTATTTGTTCATTATATGTCGCCTTAGCATTTTCACCTTTAAAACCTGAGGGTCTTCCTAGCACCTCCTTTAGGATAGGAGTCCTAATTTCCTCCGGGACGATAGGAAGGGACGAGTAACAGTATGCATTAGAGGTCGAGACCAACACTCGATTTAGTGNTTTTATATTCTTAGCTCATAATCCTTTCAAAGTCTAATCTCCTTTACTATTTTCAAACATCCGCATGCTTAAGACTTAAATCCCCTCTTATTTGAGCCTTTACTTGTTATTTTCTAATTGTACAAATTCACAGAAACCATTTTTCCGGGAACCACACTTATGGATCCTGAAGGGTTCCTAACACCTTCCCCTTAGAATAATTTCAAGCCCTTACCCAATCTCTGGTTAGTAACGTAGTTGTAATTGAACCCCTTAGGTACCCTAACACACCGTTAAAATCGTTAGGTGGCGATTCTTCAAAATATGCAAACCCCTTTCCCAAATGGAACAAGTTGTGCCAACCAATGTCATAAACCCTTTCAATCGGCCCCGAAAGGAGCGCTCGGGGAGAAAAAAGGGGCGCGACAGCATGGCGACTCTGCTGGGAATATCCAGGCTTTTACCATTTCAAATTATTTCGTGAATTTGTGCCTTTATTTTTAAGTACCTGCACCCTTTCCTATTCCGTTTACATGAAATTAATTGTTTACTTTTCTTCAAAGACGAAACTGACATGTTTCATTGTTTTCTTTTGTAACTGCTTTAAATCAATACTGATGTTTGACCGCTTTCTTTAACATGCAAATATGTGAGTTTTAATACTTATTATTGCATAATCATGCTCAACATTCATACTCCACTCGTGCCAAACAAAATACTATAGCAATGCTTGATGAGTGGTTTTGCTCTTCCTATATTATTACCCACTAAATTCGGAAAGGCTTATTTGCGGTAAAACTAGTCGATCAGCGGTGCAGTCGACAGTTCCATGCCTTTCCCCCTTGAGTTTTCCGCTCGAGGGTACCAGTCTAAAACCCCATAAAAACCTTACTCCGTTATGTTGTTTCATGCATCATAGTCAAACCTAGCCGGGTTAATGTGTTGTCCGCACAATAACCCTTTAATACAACCTTATCCAAAAGTCTCGGGTTTTTGATAATCTCAACGGACACAATCACGTTCTGTACATTTATTTGGAGAACTAAATGCTTGTATGCTAATCATAAGTGTATAAATAGTTGAGTTTGGCGGGGGTAAGGGCCTAACTATGTTTGTCTTGCAGAATATGAGGCACGAAGTCCCTAGATTCGGCATGGTCAACAATATCCATCCAAATCTCCTGAACTGGTGGGAAGACCTTTCCTCCAGTGATAAGAAACACGTCAAGAAATACCTACTGCTAGGATTGCGTGAGCTAGGGAACCTGTTCGATGGGATCAAGGGTGCCGAATCTAGGGAAGGTCCTTCTGGGACCAAGTAGGATAGGATTTTCTTTTTTTTTTCGTTTTTATCAATGTAATAAGGCCAATGGCCATTAGTGACTTTATTTCCTGCTTACTATTTTAGTGTCGTTTTGGATTCGTCTATTTCTACATTAATGAAATGAGGCATTTTGGCATCTAAGTTCTCCAAATCAACTTGTCACTAGGCCTACCTCGGGCACAAAAGAGGTCCCCAAATTAGGACGCGCTTTACATTCCCGCACTATGTGTTTAAATACCGCAATACTTTTTATAATCCTCACTGACTTGACTACTTTTGTTTTTGTTTTCCTCTTTCTTTATTTATTTATTCCCCTCCCCAAAGGTTAGTTCGTGCATTCTGGCATCGTCATCATCTCACACAAGATCCAGGGCACGACGAGTCCCGGGGTAGCAAGGCTAAAACAAGCATTACTTACTGTTTTATTTACTAAAATGATTTTCCCTTTTCACGTTTTTTAATTCCTGCAATAAGATCCTCAATGTACGAAACAATTATCCAATTTATCAAAAGCATTTTTTTATTTCTCTTATGAATCAATATTTATTTCTATCATTTTTCTCTCATTGCTTTACGTATACAACATTACTATTACCTGCCTTGATGAACTGATGACTGTGACATGCAACGAGACAACGCAGCAAACAGACGTAGATTCAGAAGAAGATGACATACCTGACGAGATTGTCAAAGAAGTTGAGAACTTTGAGAACAGACCAAGGTCCAACCCGGACGAGACTGAAGTTATCAACATGGGAGATTTAAAAAACGTCAAGGAGACTTGCATTAGCATTCATTTGTCACCATCAGAAAAGAAAGAATACACAAAGTTTCTAAAAGAGTATGAGAACGTATTTTCATGGTCGTATGATGACATGACTGGTCTAAGTACGTCTACTGTGGCTCAACTGCCAACCAATCCAATGTGTCCAGCGGTGAAACAAAAGCTCAGAAAGTTCAAACCCGACATGAGTTTGAAAATCAAAGAAGAAGTTACCAAGCATATCAACGCCAAAGTTCTCCGCGTAGTGGAGTACCCGACATGGTTAGCCAACATTGTACTTGTGCCAAAGAAGGACGGGAAGGTCAGAGTCTGCGTTGACTACCGGGATCTCAACCGGTCCAGTTCGAAAGACGACTTCCCCTTACCAAATATACACATTCTGATTGACAACTGTGCCAAGCATGAATTGCAGTCCTTCGTGGATTGCTTCGCCGGTTATCACCAGATTTGGATGGATGAGCAAGATGCTGAGAAAACGGCGTTCATCACGCTGTAGGGAGTGTATTGTTACAAGATGATGTCATTCGGCCTAAAGAATGCAGGGGCCACCTACATGAGGGCCATGACCACCATATTCCATGACATGATTCACAAGGAGATCGAGGTGTACGTGGATGGTGTCATTATCAAATCAAAGAAAGTTGCTGATCACATGGAGAATTTGGGGAAGTTCTTCAATAGATTGCGAAAATACAATCTGAAACTAAACCCCGTGAACTGTGCATTCGGGGTTCCTGCTGGGAAGTTGCTGGGGTTTATTGTAAGCCGTCGGGGAATAGAATTGGATCCGTCAAAAGTCAAAGCCATTCAAGAACTACCACCACCAAGGAACAAGAAAAATGTGATGAGTTTCTTGGGGAGGCTTAATTACACCAGCCGGTTTATAGCACAGTCTACAGTCATCTGTGAGCCAATCTTTAAGATGCTGAAGAAGGACGGTGCGACCAAGTGGACCGATGATTGTGAAAAGACTTTTGACAGAATCAAGGAATATTTGTCAACACCGCTAGTCCTAGTACTGCTCGAGCCAGGCAGACCTCTGTTACTCTATCTTTCCGTGTTAGATGGAGCTTTCGGCTGTGTTCTGGGGCAGCACAATGAAATGGAAAGGAAGGAACAAGCTATTTATTACCTCAACAAGAAGTTCACTCTATATGAGGCCCGGTATTCTCTATTAGAGCGTACCTGTTTTGCTCTAACTTGGGTCGCCCAAAAGCTGAGGCATTACTTCTGTGCCTACACAACATATCTCATATCAAGGATGGATCCATTAAAGTACATCTTTCAGAAGCCCATGCCCACTTGCAAGCTAGCCAAGTGGCAAATCCTGCTGAGCGAATTCGACATTGTTTATATGACTCAGAAGGAAGTTAAAGGACAAGCTCTGGCAGACCATCTTGCTGAGAATCCCGTAGACGGAGGATACGAACCCCTGAAAACATATTTTCCTGATGAAGAGGTATCATTCATAGGAGAAGATATTGCAGAATCCTATGATGGTTGGAGAATGTTCTTTGGTGGAGCAAAAAACTTCAAGGGAGTCGGTATTGGAGCAGTCCTAGTATCAGAGACCGGTCAACACTATCTGATATCCGCCAAACTCAGGTTCCCTTGCACCAACAATATGGTCGAGTATGAAGCCTGCATCTTGGCCATTGACATGAATGTCCAAGAGCTGTTAGTGATCGGTGATTCAGACCTATTGATACATCAGGTACAAGGAGAATGGGAAACAAAGAATTCCAAGATACTACCGCATATGCACTACGTACAGGAATTAAGAAAGAGGTTCACAAAGATAGAGTTTCGGCACGTCCCCAAAATCCAGAATGAGTTCGCCGATGCATTAGCTACTTTGTCCTCAATGATCCAGCATCTGAACAAGAATTTCATTGACCCTATTCCTATAAAGATAAATAATCAGCCAGCTTATTGTGCCCATGTTGAAGAAAAAGCAGACGGAAATCTTTGGTTTCATGACATCGATGAGTACTTGGCAAAAGGAGAATACCCCGAGCTTGCATATTCCACTCAGAAACGCACACTTCAGAGATTGGCCAACAATTTCTTCCACAACGGAGGAATCCTATATAGGAGGACTCCCGATTTGAGGCTATTAAGGTGTGTTGACGCAAAAGAAGCATCAAAATTGCTGGAAGAAATTCATGTTTGGACGTGTGGCCCACATACGAACGGTTTTGTTCTAGAAAAGAAGATACTCCGAGCTGGTTACTTTTGGATGAATATGGAAATGGATTGCATCTAGTATGTTCGGAAGTGCCACCGCTGCCAGATACATGGGGATATGGTAAAGGTGCCTCCAAGTGAGCTCAATGCAACCGGCTCTCCATGGTCGTTCGCAACTTGGGGTATGGACGTTATTGGACCAATCGAGCCTGCCGCCTCCAATGGCCACAGGTTCATTTTGGTCGCCATTAACTACTTCACTAAATGGATCGAAGCGGCCTCCTACAAAGCAGTAACTAATAAAGTCGTGGCCGACTTTGTCCGCGACCGCGTTGTTTTTCGGTTTGGAGTTCTTGAGTCAATCATCACCGACAATGGTTATAATCTCAACAGTGACTTGATGAAAGCTATGTGTGAAACTCTCAAGATCAAACACAAAAATTCCATAGCATACAGACCTCAGATGAATAGCGCCGTAGAGGCCGCTAACAAAAACATCAAGAAGATACTAAGGAAGATGATAGAAAGGCAAAAGTAGTGGCATGCAAAGTTATCATTCGCTTTATTGGGATACCACACCACTGTCCACACATCAACAGGGGCAACTCCCTATATGCTAGTTTATGGTACAGAGGTTGTTACTCCTGCCGAAGTGGAGATTCCATCTCTAAGAATTATAAAGGAAGCTGAGCCCAGCGATGCAGAGTGGGTAAGGAGCCATTATGAGCAACTAGCCCTCATAGACGGGAAGAGAATGAATGCAGTATGTCATGGTCAACTATATCAGAACAGAATGGCCAGGGCCTTCAACAAGAAAGTCAAGCCGAGACGATTCACACCAGGGCAACTGGTGTTAAAGAAATCTTTCTGCATTAAGATGAAGCCAAGGGAAGTTCTCTCCCAACTGGCAAGGTCCGTACATGGTTCATAGAGTGCTGACAGGAGGAGCACTCATACTTGCAGAAATGGACGGAGAAGTTTGGCCGAAACCGATCAATTCAAATGCAGTCAAGCGCTACTATGTGTAATATTTATGCTTTCTCAGTGATGTAAATTGAACTATGCCTGACCTGATTCCCGTTTAAGAGGGGATACATAGGCAGCCCTATGGGTTCGGTCACAATTCAATAAAAATCTATTTTTCCCCACAATTGGAAACTGGGGCAAAATTTTGAGGACCCTCAAAATTCTGAAGCGAGTAGCAGTCCACAAGCATTCACCTAGCCAACTGGGGCAGAATTTTGAGGAGGACTCTCAAAATTCCTCAAAATTCTGAAGCAAGTTCAGCCAATCACCACGCGAGCAGCAGTCAGAGGCGTCCACCCAGCAAACTGGGGCAGAATTTTGAGGAGGACCCTCAAAATTCCGCAGCAGGAGAGGTTGCAATGTCTCAAGCCGTGTCATGTCGTCGGTTCATCTAAAAATATTTTAGATTATATATTATATCTTACAAAATCATGCATATTTATTTTTTCTGAAGTAGCTTGTTTAGCGAACGCTACCCCAATGATACAGACAGTATCATCATGATCATTCAAACAAGCTAAGCAGAGCTAGCAGGAATGCGAACTAACCTTTCCCCTTTACAAAACTCACGATCTTTCTTTGGATGCAGGCACAAAATTGCAAAAGCCCCAAAACATATTATCCACTTAAAGGATAGAATCGTTCCTCAAACTCGTCATGCCAACATTTATTATCAGCAAAAATGATACTTCATTATCACAATGCTCTACCGCAATTTAACACCCGCTAAGAATTTCTGTTGTCCTTCCTTAAATCTTGCATAAGGCTACCTTTCTGCCTTCCGAGGTTTAACGCTACCTCCATCTGCATTTGCATATTGCATAAGGCTACCTTTCTGCCTTCTGAGGCTAAACGCTACCTCCATCCGCATTCGCATCTTGCATAAGGCTACCTTTCTACCTTCCGAGGTTAAACGCTACCTCCATCCGCATTCGCATCTTGCATAAGGATACCTTTTCGCCTTCCGAGGTTAAACGCTACCTCCATCCGCATTCGCATCTTGCATAAGGCTACCTTTCTGCCTTCCGAGGTTAAACGCTACCTCCATCTGCATTCGCATCTTGCATAAGGCTACCATTCGGCCTTCCGAGGTTAAATGCTACCTCCATCTACATTCGCATATTGCATAAGGCTAACTTTCTGCCTTCCGAGGTTAAATGCTACCTCCATCTGCATTCGCATATTGCATAAGGCTACCTTTCTGCCTTCTGAGGCTAAACGCTGCCTCCCATTTACTTCTCAAAAGCAATCAATGTATCTAGCATTATTTACTGCGCTTTTCTTTTGGGCTAAGCTCTTCCCCTTTAATTCGCAAGACTAAGCTCTGTCTTGTCAGCATCATACTATTGCATATTCATGGGCTGAAATATCGCCAACTTATCCAAAGGCGTCATAGTTCGGAGGCACCATCTTCATGGCCCGAGAACACCGTGTAATGGCCTGAGGATCTCTTTTATCAGTTTGCATATCATTATTCAAAGGAATCATGGTTCGGAGGCATCATCTTCATGGACCGAGAACATCATTTCATGGCCTGTGAATCCTGCATCAAGCAATTCATGGCCCAGGGACATCATGGTCTAAAGACGTCATCCTTAACCATCCGAAGACATCATTCATAGTCCAACGGGAATTTGCATCATGTTTAAATTACACATGATATGCTTGTATTACTCATTTGCAGGTAACCCGGCAAGCAGCAGTTGTCCCGGCAAGAGCGATCCCGCTCCAGTTCTCTTAATTACCCCGTAAGCCGTTCATTCAATCAGTCATATATGTTGCGTCCATCCTTATAAAACTTCATCGGTATACTTCGCCGGTAGTTCCTGAACTACATACGGCCTGATTCCTGTAAAACCAGTGATATGTAGGCAGCTCAGAAACCAGGGTGCGGCCTAAACCTCTTCAAACCGCTTCGCTCGGTCAAAATTGGCCATCATGTCTTTACCCGACAACTCTTCCATCCTTCCCGGGTAAAGAGGGGCAGCTGTTGATACCCAATTTTTTCTCAAACTATTTTAAAATTTGCATATATACCTTCAAAATCACTCTTTATAATAACTGGTATTTTTCCATAATTTTTCATATTTTTATTAAATTCTTTTCCAATTTATGCAGTATTTTTATATTCAATAATTATTCATAAATTGTATTATAAATAATTTCAAAATATTTCTCAGCTCAATATATCATCTTTAATCCTACTAGGCTTTGATTATTACACAAATTAGTCAATTTGGCATTATTTGGCCATAATTACGATAATTTTGCAACTATGGCCTAATTGTACATTTTCTACCATTTAAATCAATAATTATTCATTTTATATTTTCTATATTTAAATCAAACTTGATAAACGGACCAAAAAATAACTTCCTTAATTAAACCTAGGTGACTACCCCCGCGTCTCTCATTCACTCCCCTCACACTCATCTCTCTATTCTCTCTCTATCTCCAGGTTCTCTCTAGAACCTTCACGTCTCTTCATCTCCGATGGACACTGTCCACCTTCTTCGGCCACTTCCCTCGCCGTAAACCATGACCACTCACCATCTCCTAGCCCCTGCTTCACCCAATGCCGGTTTGATGCTACCCTAAGGGTCCTCAGGTGAACCTGGAGCGGTTCAACTCCTGGAAAAGGTCCCTCATGCCATTTTCCGTCTACCCATGGTCGTTTGGGTAAAGTTCTTACACTTTCCAGTGGAAATCGGTAAAACCTTGAGTTTTTCTCTCCTCTTTGGGTTCTCTCTTAAAAGCCCTAACTTCTAAAACCTCATATCTTTCTAGATTTGTAACAGATCTATACATATTTCAAGTCATTTTGATGTTTTATTTAAGGGTTTTCCATTTTTCCTAAAACGACTTTTTTTTTTCCAACTAGGGTTTCTAAAAAACCTTTCTGCAAAAATGATTTCTTCAAGTTTAAGGGTTCTTCTGAGATTCTTCTCGTATTTTTAAACGGTTTCTGTTAAAATCTCTTTTTCCTAGTTTATTATGTTAAAACTTTAGTTTTAACACTGTATTATAATCTTAGGTTTGCCTTTATTGATCTATTATTTTGATTTGTATATGTGTCTGTCTCTTATGAATACGTCCTGAGTTTTCTATGATTTTTATCCTATTTTTGCTCATCAGGGTTCTTGATTTTTTCTTCTTCTGCTTATGCTGTAGTTGCTCTATTTAATCCCTCTAGTTGTTACTGTTTTGTTTAGATGAATCTCTAATCCTATGTGATTTCTTGCTGCTACAATCATTAGAGTTTCTGACTCTTTGATTCTCCCTGTTATATCATGTTCGTTTGTTAATCCCTTTAATCATTTACTGTGTGCTAGTATTGAATCCCTGATTTTATGTGATTTTTACTTGAATCTCTGATTTTCCTGTCCTATTGTGTGTTTACTTCGTGTACTCACAGGAATCATCATTACTCCTGTTTAAACCCCTAATTTCCTGTAACTGAACCTCTCATTGATCTTTTGCGATGATTTCCTTACTTATTTACAACCTTTAAATTATTTCCTTGCCTTATTTTGGTCAACTACGTTGTCACACGGAGTTTTATATTATTTCCTTAGTTGAAATATTCTAATCCTAGCCTCAATTGCATGTCCCATACTTGTACTATGCTAAGTTATTTCCTTATATGCTATATGCAGTCACATATGGTACCTTTTCTTATTTGCTGTCTGCATAATACCGTTTAAACTTAACCCCTTCAATTAAGGGATACCTATACTAATTTTACATTGATTGATACTCAGTCCCTTAATTAAGGGTTAACTTTGATTCCTACCTTATTTACTATCTGTTTTCAAACTATATATATACACTACTCTTTCATTAAGCAGGAGACGAACTAATCTGTTCAAANTTCACTGGTATGTTCTAATTCAGATTTCAGTTCTCAAACCAACATGTTTCCACTACTGTTGCAATTCATTGTGTTTCTAATTTGCTTTTACTTATTATTTTATTGTTCAACATGTAACTAGGATCTTGAACTCCATTCGCATGATAAGATATTCTCTATTTGTCATAACCAGCATGTCTTTATGTACTTGATACATATTATATGGAATCTTCATGCCTATGTGTGGTACATTAGTTTGATTAGGGTAAATCCTACTGTCTTGAACTACTTGGTCCTGTTATGTTAGTATAATCCTACACCCTACTGTATCCCCTGAATCCTTAGGAGCTTCTGATTGTGTACTGCCTACTACATGTTTGCCTTCACATGCTCTGTATCTGTCCCTCAAATCCCATTACCCCTGCTTGTGATTGTTGGACTATTCCTGGTCCTTTGTGTGATGTTGAACTTGGTGTTCCTGCCCTTTTGGTGGTTAAACTTCTTTGTTATAAAACTATTCCAATCAAGTTTCCCTCTTCAAAATTGTTTTCTTACTTACCCTTTTCAAAACTGATTTCTTACTTAACCTTTTCAAACTGTGTCAAGCACTCTCACATATACTCTTAAAACTCTAGGTTCTGCCCCCTCTGTGTGAGCATTACCTTAGGACCCTTGAGCTCCCTCTGAACTTTGACACACAAAGGCTGGCCATTCCACACTGCACTTACTCTATCTTGGCTATGAAATCATGGTGTGAGCACTACCCGGGATCTCTTGAGGTCCTTAGGGAACTCTGACACACCCGGATTGTGAAAAGGCTGTGAAACATTACCTGGCATTGAGGACATGGAGACTTGAGCCTATTCTGTAGGCTCCCTATAGTTAACTTCTTATTTTTCTTCTATTTCAGTTGTGTAATTCATATCCCATGGTCTGTAATAATTAATTGTAAACAACTCTGGGGTCGGATAGTGAAAATGGGTGGGTGATATGCATGTTGTAGTATAATTAAGGGTAGAGACCATGTTTCTAGGTTTATTTTCTCTATGCGCAATAGCAGCCATGTTTAGGTACAACATGCCATGCATTAGATATCATGCTACTTAGGCTCATATATACTATTTTCCTTTCAGCACGTCATCATTCATTTCCCTCACTTAGAGATCCTGCCTATAGGACAAATAATTAAGTAAATTCTTATAACGTTTCTTGAAGCTTCATTTAGAAGTCCAGTCCTAGAATAAATAATGGTAACAAAACTGCAATCATGTCTCATCATGCTATACACGTAGAGATCATGTTCAAGGTAAACAACGATTAAAATCTGTCACCTCTGTTATTCCTGAAACGGTGCATAATGTTGTGATTTTATGTGCATTTAGAAATCCTTTTTAGGTTACTATGCATCATGTTGCATTAGACATCATGCTATAGGATCGTATTCATTTAACTGCACTTAGTCTAAATACAGATATCACAGTCCCCTGTTCTAAACAACTGGTAATTAGTCCTTGCACATCTTCAACACCTAGAATTGCATGTTATCTTACACTTAGGCAAGCCTTAGGTAATCAACTTAAAAAATAAAACCAGAACTGTCCTTTGTGATTAGTGTTCAACTGTCAGCATGCAGTAGGCAGCCTGATTAAGACTTTCCTCTCTGAGTTATGCAATAAATCCGTCTTTGTGTTATCACTTAGATATCATGCTTAGGATCTGAACTTGAATATGGACTTTAATTGTGTAAGAGACATGCTGTTTATGTGCACTATTTGTGGAGGTCTTTTAGCCCTTTCATGTTTATGTGCTACCCCCTTTATCTGCAGTTCTATTTGTTCATTATATGTCGCCTTAGCATTTTCACCTTTAAAACCTGAGGGTCTGCCTAGCACCTCCTTTAGGATAGGAGTCCTAATTTCCTCCGGGACGATAGGAAGGGTCGGGTAATAGCATGCATTAGAGGTCGAGACCAACACTCGATTTAGTGCTTTCACGGGGTGGGAAAGGGTAGAATATGGATATGATGACCGGTACACTAATACCACGTGTAGCCCCTCTTCGAGGAATGATTACCGGGTATTGCATTGATGTGATCCATATTATTATAAACCTAGGATTCCTTTTATATTCTTAGCTCATAATCCTTTCAAAGTCTAATCTCCTTTACTATTTTCAAACATCCACATGCTTAAGACTTAAATCCCCTCTTATTTGAGCCTTTACTTGTTATTTGCTAATTGTACAAATTCACAGAAACCATTTGGCCGGGAACCACACTTGTGGATCCTAAGTGGTGCCTAACACCTTCCCCTTAGGATAATTTCAAGCCCTTACCCAATCTCTGCTTAGTAACGTAGTTGTAATTGAACCCCTTAGGTGCCCTAACGCACCGTTAAAATCGTTAGGTGGCGACTCTTCAAAATATGCAAACCCCTTTCCCAAAAGGAACGAGTTGTCCCAACCAATGTCATAAACCCTTTCAACCGGCCCCGAAAGGAGTGCTCGGGGAGAAAAAGGGGGCGCGACACTCTCTCGATTAAGTCTCAACCTCACAACATGAACCAATTTAAGTGCATGAAGGTATGCAAGAATTCGTAGTGGATTGATCTTTAGGAGAACCTCTTTCGATTATCCCCCTAACATAGTTTAGTCAAAAATTGAAATACCCTCTTTCGATTACTAAGAAGAATTAATGACTTCAACCAACTAAACATAAAGCAACAATATCAAAAGTTATGCCTCTCTCGATTACATTAACAAGTGAATAAAGATGCAACAGTTAAAACATTCAAAATGATTCAATACATAAAACTAGGGTTAATTATCCACAAATAAATATCAATACATCAAATCCATCAAACCATAAAGAGAACTACTCCATAGACATGGAGTAATTCATCACAATTAAGTGTAAATTAAAGAAAAACATAAAACAATCCAAACCCTTGTCTCGAGTTGGGATCGAATGATGGATTCCTTGTGCTCTTCCTTCTCCAACTTCTCCTTAATACTTAGGTCTAAATTATGTCAAAAGTCCCAAAAATACCATTTTTCCATGTATATATACCAAGTAGGGTCGGGCCCAAACACATGCACCTTCTCCCACGCGAAATAGGACACTTTTTCGGAGTTGTACGTGCGCGCTGCGCACCTGGAAATGTGCCCGTGCACTTGGACGCGCACTTTGAATCCTGTTATGTTGGGATTTGAAAACACGTAAAACATAAAAGTTGTATCCCTTTGAATTATCTTTCCAACAATATATTGTGGATTTAAAGCGAAGTTCTGAGTTAAAAGTTATGTGTATTTTACTAGACAGTGCGGAATATGCCAGCTCGATTCTTCGTTCGTTCTTAACTATCACCCTTTGATCCCCAAAAACGATCCCTTAATTCCTTGGGATTTCCTCATACTTCACTGCTCCAAATCACTTGAATTCATTCCATAACATCTACATAGCTCGGAATCACTCCTGCAAGGCATAAAACACACAATTAGTGCAAAACACTAGCGATTAAAGCTCAAACTCCACTGAAGTGCAGTAAATTGGAATGTAATAATCGCCTAAAACATGAGATTATAGCCTACCATAAACACCCTACACTTAACCATTGCTCGTCCTCGAGAAATTAAACCACACTTTATATAGACACAACCTTACTAAGCAACTCTCCTAACTCCTCACACCAAGAATATTTAAAATAGACTAAGCACAATAGTGTAACATCTTCACCTCAAAAATTGACTCACAAGTACCATGCATTATTCGCAACTCACTCACTTACTCTAACACAGAGGTCAATGACATTACCTTTCCTTCATGAATCATGTGCCCTCACACAACAAAAGAGAGTAGTTCCACACACCATAGAATTTAGTAACAATTAAGAACTCAAGATAGAAAGAATTTGATCACTCTCAGAGATGAAATTCATATGCCACAAAAGATGAACCATAGGCTTGCCCGTAATGTACTACTCTACTGATGGAGCTTATTCAGTCAAGGATCAAGTAGAACTTTTAATTGGTTGTAATACAGGTTGCGGGACGGGTAGGATACATTTAGATATAAGAGTGACTACACCTCCCTAAGAACTTTAATACATACATTTGATGATTCGAAACCCCACACTTATGTTAAACCAAACTCCACCTTGACATCAACATGCATTAACTTCCTAAATTATTTAAGCACCATTACATCAAGAGTTACCACTTATCAATGAATCTCGTACATAGGAATACAACTACTTTTTTCTTTTCTTGTTCAATACAAGTGGATCTTACTTTATTAAAAAAAAGTGCACCCTTTTCCGTATTTCATTAGTTTCACTCAAAAGCCAAACCAACCACCCGACACTTCAACTTGTACAAAGTTCATACAATCTCAAGTGCTCATGAGAAGTAAATGGTTCAAATAGATTGTAAATTCAAACAATTGGGTAAGCCTTGTAATGTTGTTACCAAAGAAACGTGATTATAGGCTCAAAGGAGTTAACTAACATACATAACAATTAGGTGGGTACAACACATATATCTGGCTCAAGAAAGAAACGTCTATATCACTTCCAAGACTGACTAAACTACTATTTCTATTTGCAAACACACGGGGCAAGTTCTAGACATCAAATTCAATGCATAGAATAACACAAACCTCACACACATGGCACATAACTTACTCAGGATCAGACTATCAAGACTCTCTAGTCAAAGCAATTAAGCAAAGTTAAGATCATACAATTTAAGGTACTTATACAAGAGTCAAAAACTGAGCCTAAGCGTCACAACTAAAGAACTTACTATTCTCAAAGCATAATAAAGTCAAGAGATATTGCTTCCCGTTCAAACCATAGCACAAGGTTTCCTACTCTTAAAAAAATAAAAATTAACTACACCCGGTTCAAACAAAACCCTTGGAAAAGAACCGCGGCACAAAGAAAAACCAAGGAGGATGAATACACTACCTAACAAAAGAAAATCTTTTTGGTATTTTTCTTTCAACTTAAATCCCTCAAGAAACCCGTCGAATTGATATCCATCATTGGGAAAAATCAAAAAATTTAAATTTTTTATGGTTTTTTAATTTTTTTCTCTATCTCTACTACTAAAACTAACGAAAACAAAAACTAAAACTAACATACATACAGCATACAAATATATCCTCTACCCCACACTTTAAGTTGTGGAATGTCCCCATGACACACAATTAAAAAACATAAGGTAAAGTAAACTTCCCTGAATTTTCTTCTTTTTCGAGAACTTATGAACTCCACCCCCAATTTTGAATTCGTTCCTTGTTTTCGCTCCTTGGGATTCTTTATGGAGCTCATTAAGCCCAATTCTTCTGAGGATACCTGGAAGACATGCGCTTTTCTTTCTTTCTTGTCCTTATCTTGAGCGGTGAATTGCTTGTTCATGGTGATCCTTAACTTGTTTCTGCATTCTTTCACAGGATCAATCCATGTATCTTCCTGTAAATCCCCAAAAATAAAATCCACCTGATCAAGGTTAGAATAATAAAACAAAGAGGAAAGGTCAAATGAATATTCCTCTGGTATGTCCAGGACCATTCATTTCTCATTCCCTTCTATTAAAGGTTGCAAATGTGGAAAGGTAGATGGAGGTTTGAACTCTTCTTCCGTTGCTTCACACTCAACCACAACCTTATTCTCGATCATCTCAGTTGAATCAGTCTTCTTGTACTGTGAAAATCTCCCTCTGTAGACGCTCATCCTCTTGAGTAGGCCCATTATCACAGGGTATCTCTTCCATATATTCCCCATTACAACGCAATGAGCTTTCTGAAAGTGTACTTATTAGTTGACTCACTTGCATTTTTAGGTTGTTAATGGTTTCATCATTTTGTGTAATGTCACGACCCTGAATCCTAAACCGGTCGTGATGGCGCCTATCGTGGAACTAGGCTAGCCAATAACCACATGTTCATAATTTCTTTCAAAATCCCAATCAAATTACAAGCATTTCATAAATATACAGAGTTTACTAAATAAAGTAGGCCAATAAACAGTGCCACCAACCCCAAAACCTAGAGCCAACAAGTCGTGAGCATCTACAAGAATAAGCCAAAATATACTATTATAATACAAAACCTCCGAATAACGGCTAGATACAACAAGAAGGGAAAACAGAGATGCTGCAGACGTGAACATCTACCTCTATATCCCGCAATCTGGCTCCGCACGGAATAAATGGCTAATGCTCGATATCTGCACCTGAATCTGCACACAGGGGTGCATGGATTAATGTGAGTACGCCAACTCAATAGTAATGAAAATAAATCAAGTCTAAGCGGCAAGGAAACACATAAAATCAATGTCATCAAATAACAATATACACAGCCTTACTTTCCAATAGTGTAAACATAGATATGCGAAATCATCATGCCTTAAAACCAACCTCAGAAAAGGCCTTTGAAAAATGTTTATTTTCAACAGATCCCAACCGAAAGATTTAGTATGAAAATGAAATGAATCATATAGAGGCCCCTCGGGCAAAACATAATTCATAAGTTCAGAATTAAAGTAGTAAAATAATAGGTAGACCCTCGGGCAAAACATGTATCATAATCATCCCCTCGGGCATGCCTCACAGTCACTCATAATCTGTCGCTCAACACCTCACAATCACTCAGCACCTCACAGTCACTCATGCCTCCCAATCACTCATTACTCGGCACTCTGTGCTCTCACTGGGGGTGTGTACAGACTCCGGAGGGGCTCCTTCAGCCCAAGAGCTAATATCACTCAGCACCTCACAATCAGGCCCTCGGCCTCACTCAGCAGAACCACTCAAAAGGCCCCTCGGGCAAATCAGTAAAACAGGGTACTCGACCCAAAACATCATTTTTAAATCTCAAAGTAGTGTAAATCAGGTTGAGTTTTGAAAATAGTAAGCACAATGTGGCTGAGTGAAATCATCAACAAATAGTGAGGAAAAACAGCAGTAAAAATCCCCCAAGGGGTCTAAACAGATCGGCACGAGGCCCCAAAAACAACTTATAGCCCAAATATTTCAACAATCTTTAGAACATAATGTTTTGGGTAAAACATGCAACTCATTAGTTGCCGTGGAGAGGACCTAGTCCAATCCAAAAGCCAGTGCATGCCACATACTCGTCATTCGACATGTGCGCCATTCTAAAATCAATGAGAAATATGTAGTCCGGGGTTTCATACCCTCAGGACAAGATTTATAACCATTACTTACCTCTACCAGGCCACAACACTAGTCCGCAATGATGTTTCCCGTCAAATTGGCTCCCGATTGCTCCGAATCTAGCCAAAACCAGTTTAACATCATCAATATATATATCAAAGGAACACAACCCAATCGAAAACTATCAATTTATACAAGAATCTCGAAATTTGGCCAAACCCGAGCCCACGTCTCGGAATTTGATAAGATTTACATCACTAGAATCCTCATCCTCCCACGATTCTATACGTACCAAGAACACTAAAATCGGACCACAATTGCCATGCACCCTTCTTCCCCAAATTTGGGTTTAATTCCAACAATTTTATTGTTTAATTGCTTAGGAAATGACATATAAACGAGTTATGAAGTTTAAAACCTTACCTCCAAGTGATTCCCTTCAATTTCCTCTTCAAACCCTCTCAAAAGAGCTCCCAACTCATTCAACAATGGAGAAAAATGAACTATTCTCGCACAAATGGCCTTTTAAAACATTCTGCCCAACCATTAAATTTTCCTCAGTGCGATCACAACTCTAGGCACGCGATCGTGATGCACAGACCATCCAACAAATGCGATCGCAGACCAATACACGCGATCACATAGAACAACTCTCCACCCCCACACACGCGCCTCAGAATCCTCTACGCGATCGCACTGCCTTTCCTGACCAACCTACGCGATCGTAATCCTAACCATCTGATCGCATAGAACAAAATGCCTGCCCCACTCTTTTACTCTACGCGATCGCAAACACTCTCCCGCGATCGTGTAGAAGGAAACCAGAACCTCACACCGGCAAAAATCTGCCCAATTTTCAAGCCAAGAGTTGGTCTGTTAACCACCCGAAACACACCCGAGGCCCTCGGGATCTCAACCAAACATACCAACATATCCCATAACATCATTCAAACTTAGTTGAGCCTTCGAAACACCAAAAACAACGCAACAACACTAAAATCACATTAAATTCAAGCCTATGAACTTTGAAACTTCCATATTTCGCGAACTACGCCGAAACCAACAAAAACACCTCCGATTGACCTAAAATTTTGCAGACATATCCAAAATGACATTAAGAACCTACTCCAACTTCCGTAATTCCATTCCGACCCCGATAGCCTATTTTCCATTACCGATCGAAAATCACCAAAAACTAGCTTTCGCCAATTCAAGCCTAATTCTACACCGGACATCAAAACTTCATTCCGAACACACTCCTAAGTACCAAATCACCTAAAGAAGTTATATGAGCCATAAAATCCGCATTCCAAGGTCGTTCACCAATAAGTCAACTCTCAATTGACTTTCTCAACTGTTAGGCTACTTTAAGAGACTAAATGCCTAAATTCTCACCATAACCACTCCAGACCCAAACCAACTGACCCAACATAACAAAAACAGGCTAGAAATATATAACAAATGCAGAAACGGGAGAACGAGGTAAATCC
>ML371680.1:17782-31650 GCA_005239525.1 Nicotiana knightiana | reverse complement strand
GGTGGTGAAGTAACTGGAGCTGAAGTCGAGGGCTGGCCCCTCTGCTGAGAAGATCCACCAGAATCACGGGGACACTGCCTCCACACGTGCCCGAACTCTCCACACTCAAAACAACTCCCTGGAGCTGGAGGCGGGGACTGATAGAAAACCCTAGCACCCGTACGGCCACTGGAAGACTCATGAATTGAAGAACCCTGAACTGGGGGTGCTCGAGCTGCACTCTAATATGGGAGGGCACCAAATGAAGTACGACCTGACTGAGAACCACGGGGACCATGCCCCGAAGATGCACCACTATATGTTGGGCGGCTTGACTTAGGAGGCCTGAATGAATGACCCCTACCCTGCTGAAGCTGTCCCCTGAAGGGAGCACCACTGGAACTGCCCGAACCACGAGGCCTCTTGGCCTCCCTCTCCTCCCGTTCCTGGCGGAGAACGAACTCAGTATCTCGAGCTATGTCAACAACCAGCTCGAATGAAGCACCCGATACTCTCTCCCGAGTCGTAAATAATCGAAGCTGATAAGAAAGACCATATACAAACCTCCTCACCCTCTCCCTATCTGTAGGGACAATTTCAGAAGCATGCCTAGCCAACTCGGAGAACCTCATCTCGTACTGAGTAACTGATAACTCTCCTTGGCGCAGCTGCTCAAACTGCCTGCGCTGCTCCTCTCTGTAGGACCGAGGAACATACTTCTCCAAAAAGATCGTGGATAATTGCTGCCAGGTGAGAGGTGCTGAACCAACCAGCCTACACCTCTCGAATGACTCCCACCAACTAAAGGCAGCACCCGCAAACTGAAATGTAACAAATGAGACCCTACTGGTCTCCAAAATACCCGCAGTAGGCAGTATCCTCTGGCACTTATCTAGAAACCCCTGGGCGTCCTTTCCCTCTATAACACTGAATGTCGGAGGCTGAAGTCTGCTGAATCTCTCCAACCTGCGTTGATCGTCCTCAGGCATAGCAGGGACTACATAACCCTGGATCGGAGCAACTGGTTGAGCTGGGGCTGCTCCTAGTGCCTGAATACCCTGTGCAGCCTGCTTAGGTGCCCGGGCAGCTGGAGTCTGATTGCCTCCCCCGGCCTGAGATGTGGTGGTGGTAGAAGACATGGCGAATGCTTGAGCCAAACTGGTGCACACTGTCAATATCTGAGACAGGGTCTCCTGAAGACCCGGAATAACCATAGGCACTGCCGGTGCCTGAGCCTGTCCCGCTGGAACACCATCGGCGGGAACCTGATCCTGATCGATAGGGGATCCTGTGGTACTGTCCCGGCTGCTACACAGGCTGGCCCCCTACCTCTACCACGGCCTCGACCGCAGCCTCGACCTCTCGCTGGTCTAGCCGGTGACTGGTCACTCTGATCGGTATGGCGTGTCCTCACCATCTATGAGAGAATGAAACAACGTATGTTCAGATTTCAAGAATCAATAGATCAGCACGAAAGAGTTCAATAAAGATACAAATGTTTCCTAAAAGTTCGGCAGCCTCTCGAAGATAAGTACAGACATCTCCGTACCGATCCGCAAGACTCTACTAAACCTGCTCATGACCGTTGAGTCCTATGTAACCTAGGCTCTGATACCAAACTGTCACGACCCCAAATTCCAAACCGACCGTGATGGCGCCTATCGAGGAACTAGGCTAGCCAATAACCACATGTTCACAATTTTTTCAAAATCCCAATCAAATTCCAAGCATTTCATAAATATACAGAGTTTACTAAATAAAGTAGGCCAATAAACAGTGCCACCAACCCCAAAACCCGGAGCCAACAAGTCATGAGCATCTAGAAGAATAAGCCAAAATATACTATTATAATACAAGACCTCCGAATAACAGCTAGATATAACAAGAAGGGAAAATAGAGATGCTGCGGATGCTGAACAGCTACCTCTATATCCCGCAATCCGGCTCCGCGCGGAATAAATGGCTAATGCTCGATATCTGCACCTGAATCTGCACACAGGGGTGCATGGGGTAATATGAGTACGCCAACTCAGTAGTAAAGAAAATAAATCAAGTCTAAGCGACAAGGAAACACATAAAATCAATGTCATCAAATCACAATATACATAGCCTTACTTTCAAATAGTGTAAACATAGATATGCGAAATCATCATGCCTTAAAACCAACCTCAGAAAAGTCCTTTGAAAAATGTTTATTTTCAACAGATCCCAACCAAAAGATTTAGTATGAAAATGAAATGAATCATATAGAGGCCCCTTGGGCAAAACATATTTCATAAGTTCAGAATGAAAGTAGTAAAATCATAGGTAGCCCCTCGGGAATAACCTGTATAATAATCAGCCCCTCGGGCATGCCTCACAGTCACTCATAATCAGTCGCTGAGCACCTCACAATCACTCAGCACCTCACAGTCACTCATGCCTCCCAATCACTCGTCACTCGGCACTCGGCACTCTGTGCGCTCACTGGGGGTGTGTACAGACTCCGGAGGGGATCCTTTAGCCCAAGCGCTAATATCACTCAGCACCTCACAATCAGGCCCTTGGCCTCACTCAGCAAAACCACTCAAAAGTCCCCTCGGGCGAATCAGTATAACAGGGTACTCGACCCAAAACATCATTTTTAAATCTCAAAGTAGTGTAAATCAGGCTGAGTTTCGAAAACAGTAAGCACAATGTGGCTGAGTAAAATCATCAACAAATAGTGAGGAAAAACAGCAGTAAAAAGCCCCCAATGGGTCTAAACAGATCGGCACGAGGCCTCAAACACAGCTTATAGCCCAAATATTTCAACAATCTTTAGAACATAATTTAACATAAGGTTTTGGGTAAAACATGCAACTCATTAGTTGCTGCCTACTTTAAGAAACTAAATGCCTAAATTCTCACCATAACCACTCCGGACCAAACCAACTGACCCAACATAACAAAAACAGGCTAGCAATATATAACAAATGCAGAAATGGGGGAAACGGGGTAAATCCCACAGAACGACCGGTCGGGTCGTTACATGTAAGTCTCTCTACTGGCTTATTTATGAACTTAAACACAAGCTCTTCCAAACTATCATTCTACCCTTGAGGTTGTTGTCTCACTTCGCTTTCACTATAATAAGGGTATTCATCCTAACCAGAGTCAAGATTGTGCCCATATGAATTCTCATATCGGTATGAACTAGAAGCAGAGTGAGACTGTTCAAAATACGAACCAAAGGCAGAATACATACTTGTTTGATAGTCAACCCATAGATGATTTCCACCGCATTTAAACAAATAGCAGACCGCTGATAATATTCAGCTGCTAACTCATCAACCATTTTCTTAGGCTGGTTGTACTCTATCTTCACACCGTTTAGAGTTCAATATCTACAATATTTTCTCTAACTTTTCAGGTACTACAAAACAAATCTTGAAAAGAAGTTAACTACTAACAAAAATAAAATAGAAAGGGAAAAAGAAAAGAAAAAAAAAAACTAAGACCTAATTCCTGAATTAGCACCACAAACTATTTCAAACATTGTTGATTTCCAATCCCCGCAACGGCGCCAAAATTTGACAAGCGCCACACACTTAAATATGCTCGCTAGTCGAATGTAGTATAATATAATATCATATCCACGGGGATTAGAGTTAAATAATATTATTGTAGTTTGTAGCTAGATTTCTATCCAAGATGATCAACAATTGAGGTTTATATGATTAAAACTTAAATTAACTAAGATTCTAAACTATTGACTAGTGAAAAACAACACAAGTAGAGCAAAGGAAGATATCAATGGGGAGAAGATAGGGTTGATATGATTCGTGCAAGATGCATGTTTGGGATTTAACTCTAGATAATTCACTTCTAAGGTTCAAGTGAGTCTCTCGAATTCACTTGGTTATTAGTTTAATTATTTAGTAGAAACTCCTCTCTTGATTAAGTCTCAACCTCACAATATGAACCAATTTTAAGTGTGTGAAGATATGCAAGAATTCATAGTGAATTGATCTTTAGGAGAACCTCTTTCGATTATTCTCCTAATGTAGTTTAGTCAATAATTCAACTAGCCTTATAAGAAGAATTAATGACTTCAACCAACTAAACATAAAGCAACAATATCACAAGTTATGCATCTCTCGATTACATTAACAAGTGAATAAAGATGCAACCGTTAAAACATTCAAAATGATTCAATACATAAAACTAGATTTAATTATCCATAAACAATTATCAGTACACCAAATCCATCAAACCCTAAATATAACTACTCCATATACATGGAGTAATTCATCACAATTAAGTGTAAAGTAAAGAAAAACATAAAACAATCCAAACTCTTGTCTTGAGTTGGGATTAAATGATAGATTCTTGTGCTCTTCCTTCTCCAACTTCTCGATTCTTCGTTTGTTCTTAACTATCATCCGTTGATCCCCGAACACGATCTTGGATTAATTTCTTGGGATTTTACTCAGACTTCAAATCTCCAAATCACTTGAATTCATTCCATAACATCTACGTAGCTTAGAATAACTCTTACATGGCATAAAACACATAATTAGTGCAAAACACTAGCGATTAAAGTTCAAACTGAAGTGAAGTGAAGTAAATTGGAATGTAATAATCGACTAAAACATGGGATTATAGCCTACCATCATAGATTGAGTCCGATATGAGGAGTAGATACCCATACTTTTTACCAATCCAGGTACATTTCTATGTCCGTTCGAGGATGAACATTTCTTTTACAAAAGTAGAGAATGTGACGATCTGATAGGTCATTTTGAGTATTAGCTCCTTTTTCTATATTCTGAGACCTCCCGTAGCTTTATTTGATGATTTATGACTTGGGTACATGGTCCGTATAATTTTTCTGAAAGCTTAAATGTGAAATTTTAAAGAAAATGTGATTTTTTACTTTAAAAAGCGACTTGAGTTTACCACGATCAACGTTTTTGGTAAACGACCTCGGATCGGTATTTTGACGATTTCGTTAGGTTCGTATGATATTTTTAGACTTTTACGCATATTTAGGTGGTGTCCTGGGCGAGCCAATAACGTTTTGGTGTATTATGTGAAAAATTAGAAAATTGAGTTTCAAAGTTGAAATCTTGAGTTTTGATTATCGATTCTTGATATTTGAAGTTATTTTGATAATTTGAGTTAGAGAGAAAGTTTGTATGATGTTAATACACTTGTGTGAATATTTGAATCGAAGCCTGAGTGGATTGAGTGAGTTTCAGATGTGTATTGGTTGATTTTGGAACAGTTGATGCAAGTCTACTACTTGGTGTAAACTTGCAAGTCTCACATTTACGAAGACCTGATCGCAATTGCGAGGCTCGCATTTGCGATATTAGGCTCGCAAATGAGAAGGGGAACTGGGGGATGGGACTTCGCATTTGTGATGAGAAGGGGAACTGGGGGATGGGACTTCGCAAATGAGAAGGGGAACTGCTATCTTTAAAGTAAGTTCTCTATTAAAATTATGTGGAGACACTATCACAGATGAGGACTTATTGGAAAAAATATTTTCTACTTTTCATGCTTCAAATGTGGTGCTACAACAGCAATACCGTAAAAAAGGTTTTAAGAAATATTCTTAGTTAATCACATGCCTACTTGTGGCAGAACAGAATAATACTCTATTAATAAAAAATCATGAAGCCCGTCCCACCGGGTCAGCTGCATTCCCGGAAGTTAATGTTGTAGCAACATATGATAAGTTTGAAAGAAAACAAAATAATTACCGTGGTCGTGGACATGGTCATAGACGTGGATGTGGCAGGGGACGAAACAATTATCGTCATTATGGTGGAAATAAACTGGAGAATAATAAGAGTTCTCATATTAAACCTTCAAAAGGTAAAATTAGTATGTGTCACCGATGTGGTATGAAAGGTCATTGGACACGCATTTGTCGTACGCCAGATCATTTTGTCAAACTTTATCAAGCCTCCCTCATAAAGAAAGAAAATAATGTGGAGGCACACTTGACCTTTCAAAATAATGATGATGAAGCATGTCCCTCAAACAAATATGATTCTGAGGCACATCTTGCGTATAAAGATTATGATTTTGGAGGCCTAGCAAATATTACTCATTTAGAAGCTGGAGACTTCTTTGAGAATATTGACTGAAGAACTAATCATCTTACCGAGGAATGAAGTTATAATAGAAGTTGTCATTTTTTTTTATGTTTGCAACTAGTTTATTTTTCTTGAGTGTATTTTCCTAATGAATCATTTTAATGCTATTTTCTATATTCCTAATGTATTTCTTAATGTTCTTTTTCTGTTTGTCTTTCATATTTCTTATGATGTACTTTTTGATTTACTTTTTATGAAGAATATGAAAATTCCCCAGTCTTCAGTTGGACTCAAGATTAATAAAGATGATATTGCCTTCTGGATAGTGTTACAACACACACTATTTTAAGGGATAAGAGATATTTCTCTTATTGGTAATGAAAGAAGCCAATATTAATACAATATCCGGTAGTACAAGATTAATTGAAGGTTCTGGAAGAGCCAATTTATTACTACCTGGCGGAACAAATTTGGTTATTGATGAAGCACTATATTGTAGTAAATCTCAAAGAAACTTATTAAATTTCAAAGATATTCGCCAAAATGGCTACCATATTGAGACTACAAATGATGAAAAGATTGAATATCTTTATATTACTACAATAATGTCCGGTAAGAAATATGTGTTTGAAATGTTACCTGTTATTTCCTCCAGCTTATACTACACAAATATTAGTAGGATTGAAACACATGCCGTAGTAAATAAAAAGTTTACTAATCAAGATAATTTTATTATTTGGCATGACCGGTTAGGCCATCCTTGTTCTAATATGATGCGTAAAATAATTAAGAATTCACATGGACATTCAATGAAAAATCAGAATATTCTTCAATTTAAGGAATTCTCTTGTGCTGCATGTTCTCAAGGAAAATTAATTATTAGACCATCAACTATTAAAGTTAGGATGGAATCCCCTGCATTTCTAGAATGTATACAGGGTGATATATGTGGGCCCATTCACCCTTCATGGACCATTCAGATATTATATGGTTTTGGTAGATGCATCTACAAGATGGTCACATGTGTGCTTACTATCAACTCGGAATTTGGCATTTGCGAGATTGTTGGCTCAAATAATAAATCTAAGAGCACAATTTCCAGATTATGAAATTAAGACAATTCGTCTTGATAATGCTGGTGAGTTTACATCCCAAGCCTTTAATGATTATTGTATATCAACCGGGATAACAATTGAGCATCCGGTTGCTCATGTTCATACACAAAATGGTCTAGCGGAATCATTGATCAAACACCTCCAATTAATTTCTAGACCAATGCTTATGAGAACAAAACTTCCCATATCAGCACGGGGTCATGCTATTTTGCATGCAACAGCACTTGTGCGGATAATGCCCATACGTTATCACAAAGTCTCCCCATTGCAATTGGCTTTTGGTCAGGAGCCAAATATTTCCCATCTTAAAATCTTTGGTTGTGCTATATATGTTCCAATTGCTCCACCACAACGCACAAAGATGGTTCCTCAAAGAAGGTTGGGAAATATATTGGATATGAATCTCCCTCTATTATAAAATATCTAGAGTCGATGACTGGAGATTTATTTACAGCAAGATTTTATGATAGCCATTTTGATGAATCAGTATACCCAACATTAGGGGGAGAAAATAAGCAGCTGAAAAAGGAGATAGATTGGAATGCATTATCACTGTCTCATTTAGATCCTCTAACAAATCAATGTGAACAAGAGGTTCAAAAGATTATTCATTTGAAAAATATTACAAATCAACTGCCAGATGCATTCACTGACCTACCAAGGGTGACTAAGTCACATATTCCAGCTGCTAATGTCCTAAATCGATTTGATATCCCGGTAGGACAATCAATTAAAGAAAATGAGTCTATGACACACTTAAAACGTGGTAGACCAATCGGTTCTATAGATAAAAATCCTCGAAGAAGAAAAGGAGCAAATGATCAAAGTGATCATAACATGGAGGTAGTGGCTCAAGAAGAGCCCCAAGACGTAACAAAAGATAAGACCTTATGGGAGGTCCAGGTGCCTGAAAATAATGAGAATGAAGAGATATCAATAAGTTACGTCTCAATGGGAAAAAGATGGAACTGAAATAATATTGTTATCGATAACATTTTTGTTTATAATGTTGTAGAAATAATGCAACAAGATGAGGATCTTGAACCAAAATCTGTTGATGAATGTAGACAGAGAAATAATTGGCCAAAATGGAAAGACGCTATCCAGGTAGAGTTAACTTCACTTGGGAAACGTGAAGTCTTCGGACCCATAGTTCGAACACCTGAAGGTATAAAGCCAGTAGGGTACAAATGGGTTATTGTGCGAAAACGAAATGATAAAAATGAAGTCTTTAGATATAAAGCACGACTTGTAGAATAAGGGTTTTCGCAAAGGCCTGGAATTGATTATATGGAGACATATTCTCCTGTAGTGGATGCTATCACCTTCAGACATCTCGTAAATATGGCAGTGCATGAAAAAATTGATATGAGTCTAATGGATGTTATCACAGCCTATTTGTATGGATCATTAGACAACGGAATTTTTATGAAAATACCTGAGGGATTTAAAGTGCCATAAGCATATAAAGGTTTTCGTGAAACTTGTTCAATAAAGCTTTAGAAATCTTTATACGGATTGAAACAATCAGGTCGTTGTAACAACCCGGTCGGTCATTTTGAGAGTTAGCACCCCGATCCTTAATAACCACGTTTCCCATGTCTATTTATGTTATTGGAACTTGTCGGAGCGTTGAGTGATGAAATCCGGAGTGATTTTGGACACATAGTCCATAAAGGTGGAATTTAGCTTTAGAAATCTGGTCGTAGCTAGAGCTGTATGAAGACGAATCCGGAATGGAATTTCGTCGACTCCGTTAGCTCCGTTGGGTGATTTAGAGGTTTGGATCGTGTTCGGAATGTGTTTTCAAGGTCGGTTGTAGATTTAGGCTTGAATTGGCGAAATTTAGAATTTCGGCGATTTCGGCCGATATGTGAAATTATGATATTGGATTCGGAATGGAATTTCGAAAGTGACAGCAGGTCCGTAATGCCATTTGTGACCTGTGTGCAAAATGTGAGGTCATTCGGATGAGTTTTGACGTGTTTCGGCATTGGATGTGAATTCTAGAAATTTCATAAGTTCTTAGGCTTGAATCTATGCATAATTGATGACTTTGATGTTATGAGATGTGTTTTCAAGACTCGAACAAGTTTTAACAAGGTATTAGGGTCAGTTGGTAGGTTTGGTTGAGGTCCCGGGGGCCTCAGGGTTATTTCGGATGCCCAACGGGTGAATTTGGAGCTTTAAGAGCAGCTGAACCATTTCTGGTTCTGGTGTCTCGCACCTGCGATGGTTTCTCCGCAGGTGCGAAGGGGGTGCTCGCAGGTGTGGACGTATCTTAGTCTGGCCAGACTCGGAGGCGCGAAAGATTATCTACAGGTGCGGAGCTGCACATGCGACCCAGCCAACGAAGGTGCGACCCCAGGCTTTTTAATGAGTTTCCGCACCTGCGATTGTGTTTCCAAAGGTACGGCACCGCAGGTGCGATCCCAATGTCGCAGGTGCGAAATCCCTGGGCTGTTTATACCAAAATTCGAGGGTTTGAAATTAATAACTCCAAAATCGATTGAGAGCTCGGGATTTGGCGACTTTCAGTGGAATTTGAAGAGGAGAATCATAGGTAATGTTTCTAACCTTAATCCATTTGTATATCAATAATCTCTATCAATTTCCTCAATCTAATCAATGAAATTGGATGAAAAACCATGAAATTAGGATGAAACTTCCCCAAGTAGGAATACAACGATTTAGGGAGATTTAGACATCGGATTTTGTTGATTCTTGTTCCAGTGAGTTCATGAGCGAATGGGTGTTCGAGAAATATAAATATTACCTGATTCCGAGACGTGGGCCCGGGGGACTTTTTGGGCAAATTTCCAAATTTTGTGTATTAGCTTCAAACTTATTAGTTATTATGTTTCCTTGAAATGATCTTTACATTATGCAATCAAATTGAATAGATTTGGGCCACCCGGAGTCGGATACTCGTGGCAAGAGCGTGGTATTGAGTTGATTAACGCAGTCAAGGTAAGTGGCTTGCCTAACTCTGTGTTGGGGACTTCCCCTTAGGCATTTTATACTGATTTTGTTACGTGGACGCTGTGTACGTGAGGCGACGAGTGCGTACACGGGTCATTGTTTCTAAAATTCCATTTTTCCTTCCATGCAATCACTCATTTTCATTCCTATATTACTATCTCGTGTCTTAACTGGGTAGTTAGCTTAAGAATAAGCATGCCTACCTGTCCTTACTTGATTCCCTCTTATTTGCTACTATTTGCAACATGCTTAGGTAGTTTTACTCTATTCTTGCCTGTTATTTTTCCTGAACTATTTAATTAAGCCATATCTGACATACTTCTGCATTGCATATTTAAACTGGGACTACGGACGGAGATCCAGGAGCTTTCCCCTTGTACTGCATTTCATATTTAAATTGGGACTACGGACCGAGATCCGAGAGCTTTCCCCCTGTACTGAAATGCATATTTAAATTGGGACTACGGACGGAGATCTGGGAGCTTTCCCCCTGTACTGCATAGCATATTTAAATTGGGACTATGGACTGAGATCCGGAAGCTTTCCCCTTGTACCGCATTGCATTTACTGTTGAGATATATGTTGTGCTGAGACGAGGGCTCTCTTTCTGCTATTAATTCTTCTAGTTTACATTAATCATGTTTATCATTGCTTATCTATATTTCATTGTTTTAAATTTATAATTGACTTGTTTTAAAACTCGGTAGAGCCTCAACCTGACCTCGTCACTACTTGACTGGGGTTAGGCTTGGAACTTACGGAGTACCGAATGTGGAGTACTCACGCCCTTTCCTGTGCATGTTTTCCCATGTGCAGATATAGGTACCAGCACACAGTACAGTGGCTAGGCGCATCTTAGCAGCTACATAGGAGACCGCGAGGTAATTCTGCCGCGTCCGCAGGATCTCACGAGTTCCCTTCCTACACTAGTACAGATATAGGAGATATATAAATAAATTTTCCTTATTTCATTGTATATAGCTACAGTAGTTTAGAGTTTGTGACTTTGTGATGTTCCGGGTTTTGGGAAAGTAAAAGTTGTAAATGCCGAGCGGCTAAAATTTTTATAGTATTGCTTCTTCTTTACTGTTTCTATTATTGTTTTGCCTTATTTTCCGCAAGTTTTAGGCTTACCTAGTCGTAGGGACTAGGTGACGTCACGAGATCGTTCGGAGGGTAATTCGGGTTGTGAAAAGTTGGTATCAGAGCCTCTAGGTTCATAGGAGTCACAAGTCACAAGCCGGTTTATTGGAGTCTCGTAGATTGGTGTGGAGACGTCCGTATCTATCTTCGAGAGGCTATGTAACTGTTAAGAACAATCAAATTCCTTGGAATTCCTTATCGTGCTAGTTATTGTCATCAAATTCTTAAACTCTATTCTATTCTTGCTTGCAGATGGTTCGTACCCGTATCGGAAGTACTGATGACCAGACACCCGAGTCCCCAGTCAGAGCCACCAGAGGTAAGGGTCGGGGCAGAGGACGAGCACGCGGTACAGCCCGAGCACCGGCTAGAGAAGAGGCAGAGGAGCCCCCAACAGCTATAGTTGGAGGGGCACAGGAGGTCCCTACTGTTACTCCAGACCTCTAGGAGACATTGGCTCAGTTCTTAAGTGACTTTAGTACTCTGTCTCAGGCGGGACAACTCCCGATACCTCCAGCTACATCCCAGGCCGGGGGAGGGACACAGACTCCCGTAGCCCATACTCCTGAGCAGAGGGTTCATATTGGGCAGGTTCCAGTGTATACTCCTATGCCCCCAGCAGCTCCAGCTCAACATGAGACTAGGATAGTTGTTCCTGAGGCAGAGCAGCTCCGACTTGAGAGGTACAAGAAGTACCACCCACCTGAGTTCAAAAGACTAGTTTTGGATTGTAGAGACGAGTGGGGTTTCTTTCACTGCTTTCCAGTTGAGGGAAGCAGCTTATCAGCGGTGGCGTGCTTTTGAGTTTAGTATTCCGGATGAGGCATCTTCACTTACTTGGGCTCAGTTCTCCGAGATGTTCTTACTTGAGTTTGTCCCTCAGAGCTTCAGGGATGCTTGGCGTGCTGAGTTTGAGCAGCTACACCAGGGTACCATGACTGTGTTAGAGTATGCAGTCTGTTACAGCGATTTGGCTTGCCATGCACCAGCTTTGGTTGTCACTGTCAGAGAGAGGGTTCGACGCTTTATTGAGGGACTCTACCCTAATATTCAGACCAGCATGGCTAGAGAGCTAGAGACCGATATTACTTACCAGCAGGCCGTGAGTATTGCCCGGAGGATTGAGACTATGTTAGCCCGGGACAGGGAGGAGAGAGAGGCCAAGAGGTCTCGAGAGACTGGTCATTTTTCAGGAGCTCGTGCACCAGCAGCACGCTATGGTAGGGGTTTTGTGAGTCGCCCCATTCATTCAGCTCTTCCAGCAGCCAGTGGTATTCCAGCTCCTCCTAGACCCCAGGAGCCTTATTATGCACCACCAGTATCTCAGGTGCCTCCTGCTCGAGGTGCTATCACTAGCCAGTCTAGCAGGCCAGTTCAGAGTCAGCAGCGGCCGCCACGTCCTCCGAGAGGTTGCTTTGAGTGTGGTGACCCTCGTCATATGATTAGAGATTGCCCCAGAGCAAGGAGGAGTGCACCACCTCAGACTTATCAGACCCCACGTCTTCCACTAGGTCCCCCAGCTATTCTTCCAGCCCCAGCTGCTACCCCACCACCTCAAGCAGCTTGAGGTGGAGGTCGGAGAGGTCGAGGTCGCCCTAGAGGGGGAGTCCAGGCCAAGTACTATGCTCTTCCGGCCCGATCCGAGGCCATTGCTTCAGATTCAGTCATTACAGGTATTGTTCCCGTTTGTCATAGGGATGCATCGGTATTATTTGACCCAGGCTCTACGTATTTGTATGTGTCTTTTTATTTTGCTTCACATCTGGGGATATCTCGGGATTCTTTGAGTTCCCCCATTTATGTTTCTACTCCGGTGGGAGATTCTCTTATTGTGGACCGCGTATATCGGTCATGTTTGATTGTTATCAATGGTTTTGAGACCAGAGCTGATTTATTATTACTCAGTATGGTAGATTTTGATGTTACATTGGGTATGGACTGGTTGTCTCCCTACTATGCTATTCTTGATTGTCACGCTAAGACCGTGACGTTGGCTATGCCAGGATTACCGAGGTTAGAGTGGAGAGGTTCCTTAGAGTATACTCCCCGCCGAGTCATTTCTTTTCTTAAGGCTCATCGGATGGTTGAAAAGGGGTGTGATGCATATTTGGCTTATGTGAGAGATGTTAGTGCTGAGACCCCTACAGTTGATTCACTTCCAGTTGTCAGGGACTATCCTGATGTATTTCCAGCTGATCTTCCGAGTATGCCGCCCGATAGAGACATTGATTTCGGCATTGACTTGTTGACGGGCACTCAGCCCATTTCCATTCCTCCGTATCACATGGCTCCTCCTGAGTTGAAGGAGCAGTTACAGGAGTTTCTTGAAAAGGGATTCATCAGGCCCAGTGTATCACCTTGGGGTGCTCAGGTGTTATTTGTGAAGAAAAAGGATAGCTCGATGCGTATGTGTATTGACTACCGGCAGTTCAATAAGGTGACAGTGAAGAACAGGTACCCATTGCCTCGCATTGATGATCTATTTGACTAGTTACAGGGTGCTGGTCCTGAAGATTCGGGACCAGATATCCGGCAGTTCAATATCCCGAAGACTGCCTTCAGGACCAGATATGGCCACTAG
>ML371680.1:0-17545 GCA_005239525.1 Nicotiana knightiana | reverse complement strand
TTGCTTATAATAACAGCTACCAGTCCAGCATTCAGATGGCGCCGTATGAGGCTTTGTACGGTAGGCGGTGCAGGTCTCCAGTGGGATGGTTTGAGCCGGTCGAGGCCCGATTGTTGGGTACAGACTTGGTTCAGGATGCCCTGGACAAGGTGAAGGGGATTCAGGAGAGACTTCGCATAGCTCAGTCCAGGCAGAAGAGCTATGTGTACCAGAAGGTTCGTGACTTGGCATTTATGGCTTGTGATCGGGTTTTGCTTCGGTATCGCCTATGAAGGGCGTCATGAGGTTCGGGAAGAAAGGAAAGCTGAGTTNAAGGGTGCACCTTTTATATGGACTGAGGAGTGTGAGGAGAGCTTTCAGAAGCTCAAGACAGCCCAGAATACAGCTTCTGTGTTGGTATTGCCTACCGGTTCCGGGTCCTATATAGTCTATTGTGATTCTTCGAGGATTGTCCTGGGAGCGGTGTTGATGCAGGACGGTAGGGTGATTGCCTACGCGTTCAGGCAGTTGAAGGTGCATGAGAAAAACTACTATGTTCATGATCTCGACTTGGCAGTGATTGTTCACGCCCTGAAGATATGACGTCNCCAGCCTAGCAGGGGTTCATCCAGTGTTCCACGTCTCCATGCTCCGGAAGTATCACGGTGACCCCCCTCATGTTTTTTATTTCAATTCAGTCCAGTTGGACAAGGATCTGTCATATGTTGAGGAGCCAGTACCTACATTGGATAGGCAGGTCAGGAAGCTCAGGTCAAAGAATAATGCGTCACTAAAGGTTCAGTGGAGGGGTCAGCCAATCGAGGAGGCGACTTGGGAGACCGAGCAGGATATGCGGAGTCAGTACCCTCATCTTTTCACAGCTTCAGGTATGTTTCTATACTCGTTAAAGGACGAATGATTTTCTTAAGAGGGGGAGGATGTAACGACCCGGTCGGTCATTTTGAGAGTTAGTGCCCTGATCCCCTAATAATCGCTTCTCCCATGTCTATTTATGTTATTGGAACTTGTCGGAGCGTTGAGTGATGAAATCCGGAGTGATTTTGGACACATAGTCCATAAAGGTGGAATATAGCTTTAGAAATCGGGTCGTTTCTAGAGCTGTGTGAAGACGGATCCGGAACGGAATTCCGTCGACTTTGTTAGCTCTGTTGGATGATTTCAGGGTTTGGAGCGTGTTCGGAATTTGTTTTCGATGTCGGTTGTAGATTTAGGCTTAAATTGGTGAAAGTTAGAATTTCGGTGATTTTGGCCGATAGGTTAAATTATGATATCGGACTCGAAATGGAATTTCGAAAGCGACAGCAGGACCGTAATGCCATTTGTGACCTTTGTGCAAAATGTGAGGTCATTCGGATGAGTTTTGACATGTTTAGGCATCGGATGTGAATTCTAGAGATTTCATAAGTTCTTAGGCTTGAATCTATGCATAATTGATGATTTTGATGTTATGAGATGTGTTTTTAAGACTCGACCAAGTTTGAACAAGGTATTAGGGTCAGTTGGTAGGTTTGGTTGAGGTCCCGGGGGCCTCGAGATTGTTTCGGATGCACAACGGGTGAGTTTGGAGCTTTAAGAGCAGCTGAACCATTTCTGGTTCTGGTGTCTCGCACCTGCGATGGTTTTTCCGCAGGTGCGCACACGCAGGTGCGAAGGGGGTGCACGCAGGTGCGGACGTAGCTTAGGCTGACCAGACTCGCAGGCACGGAAGAATATCCACAGGTGCGGAGCCGCACCTGCGACCCAGCCACCGCAGGTGCAACCCCAGGCCTTTTAATGAGTTTCCGCACCTGCAATTGTGTTTCCGCAGGTGCGATCCCAATGTCGCAGGTGCGAAATCCTTGGGCTGGTTATACCAAAATCCGAGGCTTTGAAATTAAATCCAAAATCGATTGAGAGCTCGGGATTTGGCAATTTTCAGTGGAATTTGAAGAGGAGAGTCATAGGTAACGTTTTATAACCTTAATCCATTTGCATATCAATAATCTCTATCAGTTTCCTCAATCTAATCAATGAAATTGGATGAAAAACCATGAAATTGGGATGAAACTTCCCCAAGTAGGAATCTGAGGATTTAGGGAGATTTAGACGCCGGATTTTGTTGATTATTGTTCGAGTGAGTTCATGAGCGAATGGGTGTTCGAGAAATATAAATTTTACTCGATTTTGAGACGTGGGCCCGGGGGACTTTTTGGGAAAATTTCCAAATTTCGCGTATTAGCTTTGAACTTATTAGTTATTATGCTTCCTTGAAATGGTTTTACATTAAGCAATCAAATTGGATAGATTTGGGCCACCCGGAGTCGGATACTCGTGGCAAGAGCGTGGTATTGAGTTGATTAACGCAGTCAAGGTAAGTGGCTTGCCTAACTCTGTGTTTGGGACTTCCCCTTAGGCATTTTATACTAATTTTGTTACGTGGACGCCGTGTACGTGAGGTGACAAGTGCGTACAGCAATCACTCATTTTCATTCATATATTACTGTCTCTTGTCTTAACTGAGTAGTTAGCTTAAGAATAAGCATGCCTACCTGTCCTTACTTGATTCCCTCTTATTTGCTACTAGCTGCACCATGCTTAGGATGTTTTACTCTATTCTTGCCTGTTGTTTTTCCTGAACTGTTTAATTAAGCCGTATCTGACATACTTCTGCATTGCATATTTAAATTGGGACTACGGACGGAGATCCGGGAGCTTTCCTCCTGTACTGCATTTCATATTTAAATTGGGACTACGGACCGAGATCCGGGAGCTTTCCCCCTGTACTTAAATGCATATTTAAATTGGGACTACGGACGGAGATCCAGGAGCTTTCCCCCTGTACTGCATAACATATTTAAATTGGGACTATGGACTGAGATCCAGGAGCTTTCTCCTTCTACTGCATTGCATATTTACTGTTGAGATATATGTTGTGCTGAGCTGAGGGCTCTCTTTCTGCTATTAATTCTTTCAATTTACATTAATCCTGTTTATCATTGCTTATCTATATTTCACTGTTTTAAATTTATAATTGACTTGTTTTAAAACTCGGCAGAGCCTTAACCTGACCTCGTCACTACTTGACTGGGTTAGGCTTGGCACTTACGGAGTACCGAATGTGAGTACTCACGCCCTTTCCTGCGCATGTTTTCCCCATGTGCATATCCAGGTACCAGCACACAGTACAGTGGCTAGGCGCATCTTAGCGGCTGCATAGGAGATCACGAGGTAATTCTGCCGCGTCCGCAGGATCTCACGAGTCCCCTTCCTACTCTAGTACAGATATAGGACATATATAAATACATTTTCCTTATTTCTTTGTATAGAGCTACACTAGTTCAGAGTTTGTGACTTTGTGATGTTCCGGGTTTTGGGAAAGTAAAAGCTATAAATGCCGAGCGACTAAAATTTTTATAGTACTGCTTCTTCTTTACTGTTTCTATTATTGTTTTGCCTTATTTTCTGCAAGTTTTAGGTTTACCTAGTCGTAGGGACTAGGTTCCGTCACGAGACCGTTCGAAGGGTAATTCAGGTCCTAACAGTCGTATGTGGGACAATCGCCTGAGTGAATACCTGTTGAAAGAAGGGTACAAGAATGATCCAATTTTTCCTTGTGTCTTTATAAAAAGGTATGGATCTGAATTTGTTATAATCGTTGTGTATGTTGATGATCTAAATATCATTGGAACTCCTGGGGAGCTTCCAAAATCAATAGACTGTTTGAAGAAAGAATTTGAAATGAAAGATCTTGGAAAGACAAGATTTTGTCTTGGTCTACAAATTGAGTATATGAAAGATGGAATATTTGTCCATCAATCAACATACACCAAAAGGATTTTAAAGCGACTCTATATAGATAAAGCATATCCATTGAGTACCCAGATGGTGGTGAGATCACTTGATATAAAGAAAGATTCATTCCGACCTCATGAAAATGATGAAGAGCTTCTTGGTGCCGAAGTACCATATCTTAGTACAATTGGGGAATTAATGTATCTTGCCTATAATTCCCGACCAGATATAGCTTTCTCAGTAAGCTTATTGGCAAGATTTAGTTCTTCGCCAACACAAAGACACTGGAATGGTATTAAACATATATTCAGATACCTCCAAGGGACCATTGATATGTGTTTATTCTATTCAAATGAATCCAAGTCAGCATTAGTTGGTTATGCAGATGCAGGACATTTATCTGATCCACATAAAGCTCGATCTCAGACAGACTACTTATTTACCTGTGGAAGTACATCCATATCATGGCGTTCAACGAAACAGACTATGGTTGCTACTTCTTCAAATCATGCAAAGATAATAGCCATTCATGAAGAAAGTCGAGAATGTGTTTGGTTAAGATCAATAACTCAACATATTCAGGAAACATGTGGTCTTTCTTTGAAAGGAAATACTCCGACAACATTGTATGAAGACAATGATGCATGTATAGCTCAATTGAAAGGAGGATATATTAAAGGAGATAGAACAAAACATATTTCACCAAAATTCTTCTTCACTCATGATCTTCAAAATAATGGTGAAATAGATGTTCAACAAGTTCATTCAAGTGATAATTTGGCTGATCTATTTACTAAGACATTGCCAACCTCAACATTTGAGAAGTTAATATACAAGATTGGAATGCGGCGTCTCCGAGACCTTAAGTGATATGTTAATCAGGGGGAGTAAAAATACGCGTTGTACTATTTTTTCCTTAACTAAGGTTTTGTCCCATTGGGTTTTCCTGGTAAGGTTTTTAATGAGACAGCAAGTAATGCGTATTGCAAATAACTATGTATTTCCCACTTTTTTTTTCTGTTAAGCTCTTAATGATATATATTTTTTTTTACATGGCCATCCAAGGGGGAGTGTTGTATATAGTATGTGGATGAAGTCCATGTATGAATAGTTTGTGGATGGATTTTCACTTTATGTCCATCCCTTACACTATTTTACTATATTGGTCTTTACTTTTTATGCCTATAAAAAGCTATGTAAATGACATTGTAAAGATACACCAAAAGGAAGTAAAATACTCCTCTTCTATCTTTGTTTCTTATTTACATTTTACTAAATTGCTTTTATTTTATAACATGTTGCTATTTCCCGAAGAGACTGTTGTCTCTTGGTTAGCATTCTTCTACTTTTAGTTGAACATGCTATGACAGGTTTGTGTGTTTTCTTCTCATATTTGATTACTTATTTACATACTGGACTAACTAGTAATTATCGAAAAATAAATTTGTTTTTGCCTATGTTAAGATTAAAAAAAAGCACCTTAATAATTATGAGTAATGCTCTTGCAAAGATATCAGCTATTGTTATAGCACTTTGGCATGACAAGTTTTCTCAGAGCATGATAATTCAATCAAATTAGATTAGAAAATTCATCAATTTCTTTTGGTGAGAAGGCCTTAAATACCACATATCTTTCAATATTATTTTTCTAAGTTTCCAAAAATAAAAAATAAAAAAAATAAAAAGGAGAATTGGCAACTCATATTGGAGAGTTGTTACTCAGTGTTTTTTTGGCCCCTACCTAAAAATGTTATAGTTTGGTTAACTAGGGGTAAGAATTGTAAAGCAACTAATATGAAAAATAAGCAAATGTTTTGTGTGTTATTCTAACAGACCAAGCTAGTGTAATTTATCACACTCAACTATACCTTATAAAAAGGATTAAGCGCTCGTTGCAAATATAATCCGGCTTACAAGTTCGGAGTTGAATCCTACAGAGAACTAAGGTTTAGCTACAATTGTTCGCTATCACTAATAAGACAAGCTCGAACAATTCCTAAGTTATAAATATTAATATTCTAATATTTAACTAATTAAATAATAAATTAAAGTAATATATTAACAAATAGGGATACTAAGGGTTGGAGACAAGATTAAGGAGGTCTAGAGTTATGATTTCCTCAATTATCGGAATTCTTCCTACTGCGTCTTCTATAATTTCGCCTAAGCATTCTCTACCGATCGTGAGTACTTTAGGTTTCATAATTCTCTTCCGAACAGCTACCACAATTTATTAGACATATTCTTCCGAACTACGCCAGCTGACACTAGTTTACTTCTCACTAAGATCGCACCAAGGTTTCGCTATTCCTAATCCCACCTTTAAACCCTTCGTATTGATTCCTCACATACGTCAGGAGTGATATTGTTCAACAACTACCTAAATATGTACCATTTTCCAAGCAATACATACTAAACATGCACAATCAATTGATGGTCATTTAATCAACAACAATAAACACGTAGTTGAACAAGTAGAGAAAACCAACGGCTTAATTATATAAAAACATAACAAGAATTTATCCTACAAAAAGTTCTATCAAAACTCTAAATAACAAATTAACTATTCATAATAGTATGCAAAACTACAATACTAGAATTCATAACCAATAATGAAAATAGGAAGAAGGAAGTGAAAAACATGTAGAAGAATTCCCCGCCTTGCTCCTGGTGTGTTCTTGCCTCCTTAGGTCGAATCCCAGTTCTCCTCTCGGTCTAATCCCCTCAAAATTGGTGTTTAATGACTATTTATATATGTAGGTAAAAGACCTAGACGAAATAACCAAGTCCAAAATCAAAAAAGAGACAAAATATACTTTAAAACCCGGAACGCCCTTGCTACAGACTGTGCCTCGCTATCTCTATAACGCGCTTCACCTTGTTACAAACCGTACCTCGCAAGCTCTGTAGCGAGCTTTCCCCTGCGTGACGCCAGCTCCATAGCGAGCTTTAAAGCTTGCAACGCCTGATGCTTCGTTTAAAATGTTGCCTAACTTCTTCCTTCTTTCTCCGTTCTCATTTCTTACTTTTCAAATTCTTCTTTTGTCAATTGCCTTTCTTTGTCATCTCTTATAATACTCAAATTAAATCATTGTCCCGTAATTAAATAATCATAAACCATTTCTGTAGTGTATAAAATACATATAAAATCTTTAGTTCGCTCCCAATTTCATCTCCAAAGTACCTACACATAAAATAAACTCAAATAAGCACAAATATAGTATAGTTTAGCATTAAAACACCTAAATGTAAGGTAAATAATGCACTAAAAATATATAATTATAGCCACACATCACTATCCCACACTTAAATGTTGCTCGTCTCGAGTCAACTAACAATTTACACTATCCTTGAGCACTTTATTTTTACACAATTGAGGCACACTACACCATGACCATGGTTGATAGCAACAAATAGCAATAATTAAACCTTAGCATATGCAATCACATACACTTCCCTTTTCTTATGTCATACTTCAAAATATGCAAACAAAGACAACATGCTCATTAACAATCCTACCCTCAAAAACCAACTCAATTTCACAATGCACTTGTGGCTTGGACACCCAACATCATAGAGAGAAGTCTAATAACGTTACATATCTCTTGTGAAACCATGTGCCCTCACAACAAGAACAAGAGAGTACGTTGCACGCATTTGAATCTCATGATCAAATATATTTTAAGGATTCATATATATCAAAGAAAATATTTCACTCTCACAAAAGAAGTCACATGCATGCAATTGACATCATAGGATTGCCCTTAATGTAAATCTCTACTAATGTAGGCTCACTCAGTCTAAAATTAATTAGAATTTTTTTATGGTTGTAATGTGGGTTAAGAGACGGAAAGGATATATTTAGGAATAGTGGCTAACCCTCCTAAGCACTTTAACACATCACATAATTGTTGATACCCAATTTTTTCTTAAATTATTTTCAAAAAGCATATATATCTTCAAAATAATGCATGAGCATCAATTAATATTTTTTCATAATTTCTGCATTTTTAAAGAATTTTTAGTTAATTTATCCCAATAGCTCTATTATATAAATAATTGCTAATTACATCACAAATAGTTTTATGATAATCTTATTGCTTAATATTATCATTTATATTTATATTAAGCTTTCATTATCTTATGCATAACCCCATTTACATCTGTAGTCTATAATTGCAATAATAGCCCATATGTACATAAGTACTTTATTTTACAAGAAAATGACCTTTCATATTTTTATAATATTAAGTAATTATTTTAAATCATTGTTTATGCATATATATCATTCTTCTCATTTATTAGCTATTTTTATGAATTATTTTATCAAATTAATTGAATATTTAACATATAGCCTCTTTAATTTCGGACCTTAACCCAAATGCCACCCCTAGCCCAATTCAAATTAACCCATAACCCGACCCAGTAACCCAATCTTTAAACTCGTCCAACCCCACATTGAATCCTGGCCGTTGATCTCAGAGATCAACGGTCCAGGATATTATTACCTTTTTTAATTAACCCATAACCCCACAAACCCTATTCATTTTCTAAAATCCACCGCCCCTGATTACTTTCCTCCTCTCCTCTCTCTCACCCTTCTCCCTAACCCTAGCCCGCCGTCACCTGAACCCCCTTCAATTCATGGGTTTTCTCTTCGATCTTAGGCCCTATCCGACCTCCTATCTCTACTGGTTGTTCGACTTCCGTGTTATTTGACGGAATCTCAAAATGATTCGAACAGACTCGGTTCAAATTCCTCAGTCTCTTAGTGAATCCGCCTGTATTCACCCATTGTTTGTGAGTATTACCATTTTTTGTGTTTTTATGGCTTCAAATCTTCAGTCTAAAACTCGATTTTTCTACCTCTATTTAATTTTTGTACAAACCCAACTATTTCTGGCCAAATAGGTTCAGTTCTCTTTAGATCTGAAGTGTTTGGAGTTTGTTTAATAGTTTTTCTTTAAGATTCTATCCTTTTTTTACGACTATTATCAACCAATTTCACTTTTCCCCTAAATCTAGGGTTTTGATTCTCAATAGGGTTTCTGCAAATGTTTTAAAAAATGTTTAAATGCTCAACTCCGGCCTTTCTCCTTTACTGCTCGACTAATTTCTTTGCTTGAGTTTCATCTCTGTGTTTCGATATGCTTAAGGTTTTCCATTATTCGATTATTTATCTCATTGTTCTTGCCCATTCAATTTGGCTCTGTTAAGTTAACCAATTAATTGATTTACGTGCTTAATTAGGGTTTGAAATTGTACTTCTTTTCAAACTAATATCTCTATGAAAGATTTTTATTTATTCTTTCCTTATATGTGACCCATAATTGGTATTGCCTTCCTTAGTTATGCTACTGGCCTAATTTCTGGGTATTGATTGTTTCGACCGACCTATAAATGGTCTTTAGATTTATTTATTACCTTATTTAGCTTCAATCCTGTTTGCTAACTAATTTCGTATGAGATTCTCCTTTATTTAAGGGATATTTCCCAAATTCTGTCTTATTAATTGATTGGGGTTGTCACGGCCCGAAAACCAACCCGGCTGTGATGGCGCCTATCATGATACTAGGCTAGCCCATTCTCTATGCATAACATGAGGAAAACTTTCGTTTGGTTCAATATCAACCAGTATTTCATAAATCTTCCGTTTTAGAATTTGAAAACACATAAAGGTAGGTTAAACACTTAAATACAGCCCTAAAACCCGGAGTCATCATTCATGAGCAACTAAAAAGGAAATAAAAAATTTGGTACTATTCCCTTACTACAAATCAGTATGAGAGTAAACAAAATGACTAATAGGAAGGAGAGAGACAAGGCTACGGACGCCGTGCAGCTACCTTGCAATCTCCGAAGTGCTCCCAGATAGTAAACATGCTCTCACTCGGTCCTAGCACCTGAATCTGCACACAAGGTGCAGGGGGTAACGTGAGTACACCAACGCAGTAAGTAACAAGCCCAACCTGTGGACTGAGAGGTAGTGACGGACTAAACCTCCATATTCATGATAGGATAAATGTACAAAAATTTAGGCATGCTTTCAGTTAACTAGACAACTCAAGTGATAAGATAAACACAGTTCCGAACAGTTTAACATACATCCGAACAGTTTAACATATATATATACTTCGATATATTCTACATGCCAATGCATCCACGGTATAAAATGCACAATGTGCTCCCACTCTCAAATACTCGTCCACTCAGTACTATATATGGCTCACATAGCCTAGGGAAGATTTCTCCAAGAATATATACACCTCAAACAGAAGTCTCTCAGTACTGATGAAGGCCGATCCAGCCCTAAAGAGAAGATCCATCTCCAGATAATGATACACCTCACAACCATTAGGTACTGTATATTGCTCAACGGCCTAGGGAAGATCCATCCCAAAAATACGTACACACGTCACTGACCTCAGTCGCTCAGTACCGATGGGAACAGGCCAATCCAGCCTCGTGGAGAAGATCCATCTCCAGATAAATACTTCGGACAAGATCTATGCCTAGGAACAATCCATCCCTCAGATATCATCAACTTCGGACAAGATCCATGTCCAGGGAAGATCCATCCCGCAAATATCATCAACTTCGGACAAGATCCATGTCCAGGGAAGATCCATCCCTCAAATATCATCAACTTCGGACAAGATCCATGTCCAGGGAAGATCCATCCCTCAAATATCACTACGCTCACTGGGGGTGTAAATACTCCGGAGGGGCCCTATTGGCCCAAGCGCTATATCAAGCCAACGAAGGCATGATCAGAGTATCGTTGCGGTGTGCAGTCTGATCTCATAACTGTCTCAATAACAGGCTCTCGACCTCACTTAGTCATTATTCACCAGTCTCGCTCATATGGGCTCACAAATGAATGAACTAGCCCGAAGCAATGATAAATATATAAAATCAACAATTATCGAGAATGAGGCATGAAATGATATGCTATGACAAGACTGAGCATACAATATCAGATAAACACATAAGGAGACAGCAATATACGACCACTCGATCTCAGCATTTTCGGCGTGAAGCCCTAGTATTTGACTTAGCATGATTTCTAGCATGTTCACATTAACCACATAAGTAAAAGTGCGGATATCAATCCGAAACAGCTACTAGACGGTGCCATGGGATGAGCAAGGCCACAAATCACTCGGTGTACGCCCGCACGCCCGTCACTTGGCATGTGTGTCACCTAATTTATAATCATATAGCATATAGTTCGGGGTTTCGAACCCTCAAAACCAAGATTGGAAGCATTACTTACCTTAATCAAGCCAAAACTCTACTCCGCAATACCCTTGTTGCTCGCCCCGAATCTAACCAAAATCAGCACAATATCATTAGTATATGCTAAAGGAGCGAAGCCCACATCAAAATTATCAAATTACATCACAAATCCCGAATTCGGCCAAACCCGGCCCCCTGGCCCACGTCTCAGAACTCGACACAAATCACAAAACTAGAACCCTTGCACTCTCACGAGTCCATACATACAATTTACATAAAAATCCGAAGGCAAATGACCCCTCAAATCCTTAAATCAAAGTCTCAAGTTTCCAAGCCCTAACCCCTCAAGTTACGCCATTAAATCCCAAAATTTCATGATAACCAGTCAAATATCAACATAGAATAGAGTATTAGGTTCAAAAACGTTACCTCAATGTGTTTCCCTTGAATCCCTCTTCAAAATCCCTCAAAAAGCTCCAAGCATGTCTTAAAAAATGGTGAAATATGAGAAAATTCGCGAAGGCTGGAATTTATATGCTCTGCCCAGGGGTTCTGCACCTGCGGTAACTTACTCGCACCTGCGGTCCCAGGTGCGCATCTGCGATTTCCACTTAAGCTCCCATTTTCCGCATCTACGGTTTCCCATTCGCACCTGCGAGCTCGTAGGTGCGATCCTTCTTTTGCATCTACGGAAGCTTCCCAAGCCTCCATTTTCCGCTCCTGCAGCACATTCTCCGCACCTACGCCCATCGCACCTGCGGCTCCCCATCCGCAGGTGCGGCCACACCAAAAAAATCACACTGGCAGCCTTTCTGCTGCATAATCCAAATCCAACCCTTCCAATGTCCATTCGAAATCACCCCGAGCCCCTCGAGGCCTCAACCAAATATTCTGACACGTCATATATCATCACACAAACTTAGTCGAACCCCGTTACACTCAAAATATCATCAAAACACCAAGTAAGTCCAAAATTCAAGCCTAAGGATTTCTAAACTTCCAAAACTCGTCAATGATGCCGAAACCACCCAAACCACGTCCGAATGACCTGAATATTTACACACACATCCCAGTTGACACTACGAACCTACTCCAACTTCCGTAATTCCACTTCGACCCGATAGCTAATTTTCCACAGCCGATCGGAAATCGCCAAAAATCTGATTTCTCTAATTCAAGCCTAATTCCACCATGGACCTCCGAATAAGATTCTGAATACACTTATAAGTCCCAAATCACCTAACGAAGCCATCTGAACCATAAAAACCACATTCCGAGATCATATACCTATAAGTCAACTTCCGATTGACTTTTCCAACTATTGAACCAAGCTAAGAGACTAAGTGTCCCATTCATCTCCATAATCACTCTGAACCTGAGCCAACCAACCCAACACCACACAAAAGAGATGAACCACACAAGCAATGAAGCAAAAATGGGGTAAATGTACTAAACTCTGGGAACGACCGATCGGGTCGTTACATTCTCCCCCACTTAAACATATGTTCGTCCTCGAACGTGCCCAGAGTTGTTCCAAAACCACCAAAATTGTCGTGTAACCTACCAGGCACATACCCGAGGGTGATTCCACATCACCATATCCCATATAGGTCCAATAGTACAACACAGTTAAAATTTCGAGATCCAACCTGACCCATAAACCATAGAACCAAATTTCCACTTCTGAAATAATTTACAAGATCAATATTTCACAACTATAAACTGAATAAGTCTGAACACGCTGTATCAAGCCATATCCGTGACCCAAGATGTAATCACATGAAATGCTACATGCCTCAAACACTCATAGCGATAACTCCAAATCACAATAGCTGCTCAAAATGACTCAATACCGGTAAATAACCTCTTCTTACGCAAAATCTCGTTCTAACACTCTCATATACAGCAAATGACAAAAGAAACAATAGAAACTAGCAACCATTCATCGGATCAACAAGTGATGGAACTCCTTCCCTTTGACGGGGAATATAGAAAAATTTCTAAGTCGATCAGCATCAATATCCTCCCAAATAAACCACGACTAGACCCGGGTAGCACCCATTCCAGGTCCGATGACCTCTTCTCATCTACCACAACCACTCTAGTGACATGACGCATCAATACAGCTGAAAGCCACAACGCGTGCAGTCCGTGCACAAATATATAACAACTCACGTGTACTCAAATCATGGAAAATGACTCCACTGCAAGAGTTGTACCGCAAGCCCACCAGTATCACCACAACACAATGCTGAGAACCCATCACAGCTCGTAGAACCATAACATACGAATCTTGCTCAAAGGATCATACCTCCACAAAACTTCATTGCAATGAGCGACCCCATCCCAACACTGGTCCACATGAAATACTTCGAGCCACCTTGCTCAAAATCAATAACCATGCGCAATTCGACATCAAGTACTCAAAGTGCATTGCCATAACCATGGGGAGTCGGACGATACCATGCCACACGAACCTGAAAGAACATAACCAATATGTTTCAATCTCGCAATACCCAACTAGTTACCTTCCTCAAATCCCGCTATAAAGCCCAAATAGATCCGCAACATATATGCATATAAACAATAATCACAACCCCTCGCAACACCGAAAGGTAACTTATAGATCACTCCAGAACACGAATAAACTTAATGACAATTGAACGGTATGTCCCTCAACAATAGCAATTCGGAGACAACAATTCCGGGCTGGTGCAGAACACACACCTATACTGGGCTACCAATGAACCCTAAGTCAACTTTGGACACCTGCAACAGATATATAACTCTCAGAAAGTTCACAATTGACTGAATCATGGCACATACTAACATTTGACTAGCTTTGCTCACATTTTCACAGTCCACAGCCACGAAATAACCTGTCTATGAGAACTCTCAGCCTCGAAGTCCATGAAGCACACGAATCACCATATCTGATCCCAACTCCACTGCTTGAATATGTAACACACTTCTAATACTCAATCATTCCACTAGAAATACCCATATAACTCTTCTGTACCACCAAGCAACCTTGAACATCAGTAGTCGATCCAACAAGAGAGCACTGCGATACTAATGAAGTACCCTTAACTCAAACACATTGCCTTTTCTGAAATGTATACCCTCCTCAAGCTGCACCAATTGGTGATATCAGTTACCTAGTCATCTGAAATTGTCCATGCTGCCCAAGAATTTATGACCTTCCTTTCAGAACTGAACCGTGACCTTACACATGCAAATCTCAACCCTACACAACATATTGCACACACCATGCCATCCTATGATAAATATGAGAACTTCCTAATCTCCCCCGAGCCACAAGCAACTACGCACTCAACCAGCTAAGAGTTTTCCATTTGATCCCATCTAGAAGTAAAATCACTATACATCACATGCCTCTCACGCCCGAAGAAAATGTACATCTCTAACCAAGGTAAAAGCCATCCAGGACTCTCCAAATCCCATTTGCACAAAACCAAACCGTCAGGACTGAATCCTTCTACTTCAACCAAGCTACACAGGCTGCCAAAACCCAAGAGCATCGCCCCGAATCACACGTAGAACCTTACCACATCATAAGCACCCAAAGAACTGATCTTACTCATTACCATGCCGGCCCAATCTACTACCAAGCTGTCCTATTTCTCCGAGTTCCTTCTGAATTACCTTCTAATTAATTCTTCTCTTTGCCATAGTACCAAAATCCTCAATTGTCAATCACCACGCGAGACCCTAACATAGAACTACATCGCCCTAAGGCTCGTAAGCCGTTGGATATCTCTTAAGCACCCCCAAATGTACCACACCTCAATACTCACTCTAAAGAGGCTTTCTATGAATTTAAATTATTCTTCCCCTTTCATGTACCGAAATGTAGATTCCATAATAATATAAAAATGCCACCAGTCTTGACACCTTCCAATGTAAATCTAGTTTCTAGAAAAACACACATCTTGAAGATTCCCAATTGTTATATATAAACCTTGAATCCATCAAAATCGTTCTCGAGAGACATCCACTCTATGCAAATCTCAATTAAGTTGATCAAACAGATCGAACGGTCTGTCCCCCCATTAACACACCAACACCTGAGGGGTCACCCGCACCCCTAAACAACTAAGCAAGTTTATCCCACACATACTAAAACTTTTACAAATACAACTCAATCATTCAATAGAACCCATTTTCCCACAGAGTATAATACAACCTGCACCCAAAAATTCCCATTACTCGAGTCATTCTCAGACTCCATCTCTGTAGATCATAACCGATTCACCAGTATACCTCGAACGGAAACCAATACATCACATAATCATGAAACCAACTCATCATTAGCAGACTCTCCCTCTTGGCTCAAAGCCATAGATCAAGACAACAATAACGCATATGCCCATACACTATCACCGCCACAATAGCATAGTAAAATTCAACTAAATCCTTCATAAGCTCATATAACACAAACATTCTTATATCCCCAATCATCTTCAAATCTCGCATTCACCATTGGAATAGACTTGCCAACTTCCACAAGCAATCTAAACGCAAATTGCAACATATACCAATTACCGGTAAAAGAGGACTTGCTACAAACCACCTAAGGATCACACTAACTCAGGACACACCGCGGGAACTAGTCTTGCCTGCTTAGCCTCAAACTAATCTCTCTCTATACCCTTCCAAACATCTTAGCTATTACGCAATCACTTTATCCTTCAGCATGTAAACACAGTCGACGCCTACCCTCGAGGCATCACAACATGTAGTATAAGAACCTGAAGCTGATGGAAGAACTAACACTGGAAATGTGGTCAAAGCAATCTTGATCTTCTGAAAGCTCTCCCCACACTCGTCTGACCACTTGGATACCTTTACTGGACACCACGTGCCCCAAGAATGCTACCGAACTGAGCCAAAACTCACACTTGGAGGACTCCACATAAAGCTCCTCCTCCCTCAATATCTATAATACCATCATCAATTTTTGAGCATGCTCCTCCTGGATGCGAGAGTACACCAGGATGTCAGCAATGAACATAATAACAAAAGGATCCAAATACGTCTGAAATACGTTGTTCATCAAATGCATGAACGTTTCTAGGACATTGGTCAGCCCAAAAGACATCACCAAATACTCATAACACAACAGGAAGATCCACTTCCCTCTACAACTAAACTACAAGAGAGGTCCTTCAATACACTCACAACTCGAGGCCATACGCCAACTCAAGACAGAAGTCAAACACTCAACAGTTCTTGCTACATCTCTAGCCAATTCTTTTCATCGCGATCAAACAATCTGAACACATCTCACCATCAAATAACACTCACCGCATAGTCATCTAGCCACAAAATCCCATCAATAAGGACACAAACGGACATTTAAGTCCCAAATGCACATGTTCACGCAATTGAATCTCAATAGTCCAGCTACAGACAAAACTCGGCCTCAAGTCCTCCAGACTGGACCATTATCAACATGATAAAAAACACATCTCATACATGGATGTCCCAAACCGTCGATGCACGACTGATACCGAGCGCCCACGTGCGCATTCCAATACATGAAAGGAATTCAAGAGTTACACTTTTAGCTAAATAACAGGATTCGCACGACAAGAATTCAAGAATGTGAGATTTTCCTAAGGGTTCTGTAGCCTCTCAAATATAAGCACAAACATCTCCGTATCGATCCGCAAGACTCTACTAATCCTGCTCACGACTAGTGAGTCCTATGTAACCTAGGCTCTGATACCAACTTGTCACGGCCCGAAAACTAACCCGGCCGTGATGGAGCCTATCGCGATACTAGGCTAGCCCATTCGCTATGCATAAAATGAGGAAAACTTTCGTTTGGTTCAATATCAACCAGTATTTCATAAATCTTCCGTATTACCATTTGAAAACACATAAACGTAGGTTAAATACTTAAATACAGCCCCAAAATCGGGAGTCATCAGTCATGAGCAACTAAAACGGAAATACAAAAATCTAGTATTGTTCCCTTACTACAAACCAAAATGAGAATAAACAAAATGACTAATAGGAAGGAGAGAGACAAGGTTGCGGACGCCGTGCAGCTACCTTGCAATCTCCGAAGTGCTCCCAGAGAGTAAACCTGCTCTCACTCGGTCCTAGCACCTGAATCTGCACACAAGGTGTAGGGGGTAACGTGAGTACACCAACTCAGTAAGTAACAAGCCAAACCTGTGGACTGAGAGGTAGTGACAGACTAAACCTCCATATTCATGACAGGATAAATGTACAAAAATTTAGGCGTGCTTTCAGTTAACCAGACAGCTCAAGTAATAAGATAAACACAGTTCCGAACAGTTTAACATATATCCGAACAGTTTAACATATATATATACCTCGATGTATTCTACATGCCAATGCATCAACAGTATGAAATGCACAATGTGCTCCCATACTCAATTACTCATCCACTCAGTACTGTATATGGCTCACATAGCCTAGGGAAGATTTCTCCCAGAATATATACACCTCAGACAGAAGTCTCTCAGTACTGATGAAGGTC
>MDKJ01278917.1:0-15908 GCA_005239525.1 Nicotiana knightiana | reverse complement strand
GCTTACATCAATTGACTTACGATGTACTCTCACGTACGAAAACATGGGGTGTAACAGTTTTGTGATAAATCTTACCACTGACAAGATTATTTTACGGGGAAAAAGAGTGAACGATATATATATATATATATATATATTGTAGATCTGTCCACACTTTCAGAAAATAAACTCACTTGCTTAAGTGTGTTGGACAATGATCCCCTCCTTTGACATAAGAGACTTGCACATGCAAGTCTGAGTCAACTCAATAAATTAGTCTCCAAAGACTTGGTGATAGGACTGCCTAACATTAAATTTAAGGAAGACAAATTTGTGAGTCTTGTGCAAGGGGGAAGCAGGTAAGATCCTCTTTTAAATGCAAGAAAGTGGTAAGCACCACCAGATCGATAGAACTGGTCCATATGGATCTGTATTGTCCAATGAGAACATTAAGCAGAGGGGGTAAAAGATATGTGATGGTGCTTGTTGATGATTAATATAGGTTTACTTGGACATTCGTTTTAATATCTAAAGATGAAGCATTTGACATGTTCACTTCTTTTGTTAGAAAAACTCAGAAACAACTAGGTAATCAACTTGCATCAATTAGGTCTGATCATGGCACTGAATTTGAAAATGCTAAATTTGCTGAATTTTATGATGAGCATGGCATAGATCATAATTTTTCTTCTCCTAGGACTCCACAACAAAATGGAGTAGTAGAAAGAAAGAATAGGACACTTGAAGATATATCTAGGACTATGCTCCTTTCTAGTAAACTGCCCCATAGCTTCTGGGCAGAAGCTGTAAATACTGCATGCTACATCATAAATAGCTGCATGACTAGACCTCTGGTTGAGAAGACTCCCTATGAGTTACTTAAAGGGATAAAATCAAATATATCCCATATTAGGGCATTTGGATGCAAGTTCTTTGTGCACAACAATGGTAAAGACTCCCTAGACAAGTTTGATCCCAGAAGTGATGAGGGAGTATTCTTGGGATATTTTTACATAGTAAAGCTTATAAGGTCTATAAAAAAATAACTATGTGTGTTGAAGAAAGTGTTCATGTGGTTTTTGATGAAACTAACATTCTTTCTTAGAGACAGGGATATGATGATGAAGCAATTGTGCTGGTAAGAAACTTAAATGAAACCACAACCCAGACTGAAGCTGCACTGGAAGAAGGAGCAGGTGATGGAACAGGTTCATCCACCCAGAACAACATGAAATGGGGAATAGAACAAAGAGGAAATGATCATCAAACCTCAATAGAACCTGTCCGTGAACCTATTCCACAACAAAACACTGAATGAACATCAAGGGGAAACCGGTTGGTTGTGAGACCTTACAAGTATTAAAGTTCTCATCCCATTGAGAACATAATTACTGATCCAACCTCTGGAATCAAAACCAGATCTTCATTAAAGAATCTTTGTTATTTTGATGCTTTCTTATCTCTTATTGAACCTAAAAATGTTGCTGAGGCTTTGCAGGATGCAGACTAGGTAAATGCAATGCAAGATGAACTCAACCAATTTGAAAGGAGTCAAGTTTGGCATCTGGTACCAAGACCCTTGAACATATTAGTAATTGGCGCAAAATGGGTCTTCAGAAACAAACTTGATGAAGATGGAACAGTTACAAGGAACAAGGAAAGATTGGTGGTTCAAGGATATAGTCATGAGGATGGCATAGACTATGATGAAACCTTTGCTCCAGTTGCAAGGTTGGAAGCAATAAGGCTCCTCACAGCCTTTGCTGCTTACATGGAATTCACCCTTCACCAGATGGATGTCAAGAGTGTCTTCCTCAATGGCTATCTAAAAGAGGAAGTATTTTTCAAGAAACCTCCGGGGTTTGAAAACAAGGAGAATCCTGATCATGTGTATAAACTTGACAAAGCACTTTATGGACTCAAGCAAGCTCCAAGAGCATGGTATGAAAGATTATCAAAGTTTTTGCTTGAGCATGACTACAAGAGAGGTAAAATTGATAATACTTTATTCTTGAAATAAAAAGGTAAAGATCTCTTGGTAGTTCATATATATGTTGATGATATAATCTTTAGAGCAACTACCGATAAGCTAAGTAAAGAATTTTCTAAACTAATGGGAGTGAATTTGAAATGAGAATGATGGGTTAGCTTAATTTCTTTTTAGGATTACCAACTAAATAAAATTAAAATGGAACTATGATCAATTAGCAGAAGCATGTAAAAGAGTTGCTTAAAAGGTTTACAATGGAAGATTCCAAAGAAATCGACACTCCCGTTGCAACAGCTACAAAGTTGATATAGCTGAACCTGTTTCATCTGGCGATTAGAAGTTGTATAAGGGGAATGGTTGGCTCATTGTTGTATCTCACTGCTAGTAGACCTGACATTATTTTCAGTGTAGCCTTTTGCAAGGTTTCAGGCAAATCTAAAGGAGTCTCACTTGACTGCATTCAAGAGAATTTTGAGATATCTAAATGGCACTACTGATCTTTGTCTTTGGTATCCAAAAGGTAGTAATTTCAATCTTGTGGGATATGCTGATGCTGATTATGCAAGTTTTCTTGTGGATAGAAAGAGCACCTCAGGTCACTTTCTTGGCTCATGTCTTGTGTCTTGGGCCACCAAAAAGCAAAATTCAGTGGCCTTATCTACTGTTGAAGCTGAGTATGTTGTGCTCAATTGTTGTGGATCAAACAACAATTAATGGACTTTTGAGTTGATGTTGGTTGTATCCCCATTTTTTGTGATAACACTAGTTTAATTAGTATGACCAAGAACCTGGTTCATCACAAGATAACTAAGCACATAGATGTTAGGCATAACTTTTTGAGGGATAACTATGAAAAAGGGTTGATCACTGTGGAATTTTGTGCTACTGACAAGCAAATAACTGACATCTTCACAAAAACCTTAAATAGATATCACTTTGAAAGGAGGCATGTTAGAATTAAGGGTGATTAAGATCACCTAAAAGGATCAGTTCAGAATTCATAACGAGAGAAAAAAAATTTTGGTTAGAAATTTTGGAAATTATGTATATAACTAAATTAATTTTTGCTATACTCTTGTGCCATGTGTTAAAATTACTCATTATTCTCTAATTATATTTTCACTATTTTGGAAAATTTAGACTTACACAAGAAAATTCTCAGTGAAGAACCTAGTTCATCAAGATAACACGGTATGTTTTCTATACTCTGCATAATTTGAAATAATAATATTCTAATCATGTGCAGAGTCCTACCTAAGTCCAAATTCCTTTTAAACTTATCCAATATAATTGATCCAGTTCTGTTCAAAAGAATCCTAACCAAATTAAACCAAGATACTAGGGAAGACTCCACCATCTCTTCAAAACTGACATTTCAGTTTGATTAGACTTCTAAAAGTCTAATAAGCCTTCCGTTACCTATTAATTACCCCTTTAAATTGATCATCATCATCTCTGCCTCCACTTCATAATTTTCAAGCCGTCGAAATACTCTCCATCTTCTCTCATCCTCCAAATTTCAATCTACCTCTCTTCTTTATTCCAGAACCAAGCATAACAATGACTAACCCTTCTGAAAATCCTAGTACACCCCCACCATGATCCTCATCTTCAACCACTCCTCAGCCTAATAAAAGAAGATTAAAAATTCTTGCTCGCAAGACATTGGCTGGGTGTGCATTCTCAAAGAAATTAGACGCTCAATTAAAAGCTAGCCAAGCCCAAGAACCCCAGAACTCTGAAGAATCCTTCAAGTCTGTTACTGAGGGGGGAAGAAACTGGATCTTTTGATACAGAACAGGTAACCTCTGGCCCAAATACTACTACTGAAGTCATTTCTGAGTTGGCTGAGAATTTGAAGAACAAGTTTATTCTGGTTAATCTATGGTTGATGTAGAAACTTCTGAGTCCAGAAGGATAGGTGGTAAAAAAAAGGGAAAAAGAAAAAGAGAGTGAGGGTGCTGGTAGTGAAGAGAGGGGAATGGGTAAAAGAGTGGTTGATTCTTCACCCATTACTGATACAGGTATAATGGCTGTTTGTCAGATAAAGTGGAGGAAAGTGTCAAGAACACATGGGGAAGTGGTTCTGGCGAATCCGCTGAAGGGCTTGTTAAACTTGGACAAAACGTAGATGAACCTGGTTCATTAGTTGAATAAACCCTCGCAGACCTATTGAAGAAAGTGAGCGAGAGCTACAATCCCAAGAAGAAGAGAACTTCCAAGGCTAAGGCCCCTGACACTGCTAGGGTTAACAAGAAAAGGAAGGCTGCCCCTTCTGACACTGTTGAAATTCCTCCCACAAGAGGAAGAGCCACAAGAAGTCCGCTAAAGCAGAATGAGGCAAATTTGCAACGAGCCTTAGAAGAAAGCAAAAAGAAAAGGACGGACAAAGGGAAGCAGAAGGTGGGTAAGCCTGTTGAGGCTATTGATGTTGATGAGATGGACCTGGTCTATCAAGATGAAGATGTGATTGCAGAAGTGGAGGTTCAGACTCCCAAGCCTAAGAATGGAAGTCTATTTCTATGTCTAAGTCTGTTGAACCATCCACCCTGGCAAAAAGGACTAGGTCTGCAGTGAAAACCAAACAAGTAAAAATTACTGAGGAAGAGGAATGGAGTGGAGAAGAGGAAGATGAATCAGACACTGAAAAGGACAAGATGGCCAAGTTTGGCAAAAAGGACAATTCTGAAGGGTAGACTTCTCAGGGATTTGGAGGAGGAAGGGATGGTGCTGCTGTTTGAGAAATTAAAAGTGCAAGGCTGGAAGGACATGGTCCTTCAGATAGATGGAAGGTTGGCAAGGAGTGAAATTATTGAGTTTATGGCAAATTCTGAAGTGAAGGATGGAAGGGTTACTAGCTTGGTAAAAGGGGTGCAAATCTTTTTCGATGAAAAGGAGCTGGGTGAAATTATAGGCGTACCTACTGAGGGGTACAATGACTACACAAAGCTGAAATGGCCAAGCCTAGAAAACCTTCCTACCGGTTTTGCCATCACCAGAAAATTCAGTGACAATGGGGAGGAAAGTGAGCCCAAGGATGTGTACAAGAGTGAGATGAATCCACCCTACAAGGTGTTATTCGAATTCATCAACAAGTGTGTTCTGCCTAGGAAGGAAAGGAGGCACATTGCCAACTTAATGGACTTGGTTCTGATAGAATTCTTGGATAGTTGGAGGCAGATTAACTGGCCTGGATTTATAATCCAGCTCCTTGATAGGGTTATAAATGGCTCCAAAGCTCATGCCATTCCCTATGACTTCATTCTCACAGTTGTGCTTGCACATTGTAAGGTGCCTATGAAGAAGTGAGAGATGGCTACAAGCAAAGATCGCTTTGGTGCTAACACTCTGATTTCTTGTGACTATGAGGTCCATGCCACTCTTAATGAACCTGGTTCATCTAAGAAGGTACCCGTCAATAGCAAGGTCAGAGCCTTGATGCAGGAGAATGGGGCAAATGATGCTGAGATCGAGAGGCTGAATACACGGTTGGCTGAGGTAGAGTCTGAGAGAGATGCTCTCAGAACTGAGCTGGCAAGAGAAAAGGAGAAGAATGATGAAATTCTTCATGATATCCTGAACTTCTCCAAGACAAAAACCAAGCCCCTAGTTCGTCCACACCTTAAGCTCCTAGCCTAGTGTAGACCCTTCAGTAACCCAGTTTGGGCCAGTTTGGGATGTTCTTTGTTTGCTCATGTTTTCAGTATTTTTATTTCTTTTTATGTTTTGTGGAAGAATCATATCAACTATCAATGAAATTCGATGGTTTTTTCTCTAACTATCTGTTTATATTTCTTTGATAGTTTAAATTCTTAGCTTGATTGTTGATGATTGATCCATGAATGCATTTGAAGTAGCTTAGTGGCCATGAGTAAGTTTTAAAATCTGGGAATCACACATCTTTTTTGCAACTTTTCGATGATGCCAAAAGGGGGAAAAGGTTGTGCTTTACATGATGAATAATGATATTTATAACCTAATGAACCTGGTCCTTGATGACAAGTGATAAAAAGGAAAATTGTTTCTAACATTGTGTTGATGTTGAGCTAAGTTGAAACATGGCCTAAGCTTATGAAAAGCACTGAGTTTGTCATCATCAAAAAGGGGGAATTTGTTGGCCCAAGTGAAGGATAGTTTTGAAGATTGAGAAAGGAAGCTCAGGCTTGAACCAGGTCCATCCCTTGTGTGCATAGACACGGGAAGATTCGAGCATGGGGGATGCACGTGAAGGAGATAAACGTAACCTGGCATAATTGATATCTCCTGATCGAAAAAGTTGCATAATTGATAATGAGAAGGACTCCTTAGTCAAAGAGAACATTATCCAAGATAAGGAAGGAGTCAGGAGTTGATATCAACTAGAACTCTTCCACCAAGGAAGAGTAGCATTAGAACTCTAGTTATTTCTTCATCTACTAACTCTATATATTGCGGGATGTTCTCATTCTGCAGGTACGCACAAACGCAAAAGTTAAATAGGAATTGAGAGCAAAATAGCAAGGCATTTTGCAAGCAATTCGTGTGTAATTCAAGTGTGCAAATTTGAAGCTACATGAACTAGATAGAAGAACCAGTTTCAAGTGTCTGTCTTTTATTCTAGTTCAATTGTAGCAGGTGTTTTCGTATTGTACCTTTCAGCTTTATCTAGAGGAAATTGTGATAGGTACTCAGAGTATTCAAGTTAGAGTTAACTTGAAGTTGTCGCAACAGTTGGAGGCTGTTTGCTACAAGGGATTAGAGTTAGTCCTAGGTTTACAAAAGTATTTTTTGTAAATACAGTTTTTGGCTCAGTGATTTAGTGGAGAGTTTGGGAAAATTCTACGGGGAAGTAAGTCGTAGTTTTTTCACCTTTTGAGCCAGGTGTTTTCCACGTAAAATACTTGTGTTCTTTACTTTTCGCATTTACTATTTCAGCAATAGTAGGTTAAGGAACACTTAGAAGAACCAGGTCCTTCTATAATCAGTTTACGGGAAAAATTAGACACCACACAAATCACCCCTATGTGGTATTGAAGTTAAAACATCAAAAACTAGTCAAAGGCACCTAGCATATCTCATTTTCCCATCCTTTTATTCCCTAAATCCTACTCTAATCTAAAAAAATAAAATAAAAACTACTACCTCGTTCAGTTACATCCCGTAGAAAGAACCGAGGCACAAAGAAAAACCACGAGGACTATTACTACCTAAAATAATAAAAAGATATCTTTTGGATTTTTTTTTGTTTAGACGTTAGTCCCTCAAGAAAACTATCTAGAAGATCCATCGTAGGGAAAAGTCCAATCATTTTTAATAGATTAACTACTAAAGCAATCCTAAAAACTAATGACTAAAGCTAGAATATTATACTAATTTTTTTCTTTTTTATATTCTATGCTAAAATAGGAAAGACGAAGCTAAAAAAATTAAAATAAAAAATAAAAAATAAAAAATAAAAAATAAAATAAGAAGTAATTAATTTATCTAATATTTACAAGTCACACAGAATATACAACCTCCAACCCCACGCTTAATTCAGGCAATGTCCTCTGTGCATATATAAATTCATAAAAAACAAGTATGGTGGTAGGAAAAATTCCCTGATCAGTAATTGTCGTCGCCTTCATCTTCAAAGTCCCCATCTGCAGCTGTCCACTCTTCATCCTCTGCTCCCTCCTCAACATCATCATCATCCTCCTCCCCGGACTGATTTGGCTCGGCCTTGGAATACTCAGCGTGTTGACATCCTCATCCTCTGGGAGTTGTTGGCCATCACCAAGCCCAACCAGTTGCTGGGCATGAGCATTGAGCGGGAAACACTGTCGCGCCCCTCTTTCCTCGCGGTGATCGGGTTTATGACATTCGGTTGGGACAACTTTTTCCTTTTGGGAAAGGGGTTTGTGTTTTTGAGATTCACCACCTAACAATTTAAAAAGGTGCATTAGGACACCAAAGGGGTTCATTTACAACTACATTGTTAACCAGAGATAGGGTAAGGTCTTGAAATTATCCTAAGGGGAAGGTGTTAGGCACCCCTCAGGATCCACAAGTGTGGTTCCCGGCCAAACAACTTTTGTGAATTTGTACGGCTTAATAAACAAACAAATAAAGGCTCAAATAAGAGGGTATTTAAGTCTTAAGCATGCAGATGTTTGGAAATAGTAAAGAAGGTTAGATTTTGAAAGGATTACGATCTAAGCATATAAAGGGTATCCTAGGTTTATAATAATATGGATCACATCAATACAATACCCGGTAATCACTCCTCGAAGAGGGGCTACACGTGGTATTAGCGCACTGGTCATCATATCCATATTCTACCCTTTCCCACCCCGTGAAAGTAACTAACTCGAGTGTTGGTCTCGACCTCTATTACATGCTGTTACCCGTCCCTTCCTGTCAGTCCCGGAGGAATTTAGGACTTCTATCCTATAAGGGATGTTCTAGACAGACCCTCAGGTTTGAAGGAATAATACTAAGGCGACATATCAGAATATGTAGGACTGCAATTAGGGGGGGAAACACAGAAAAGCAGAGAAAAGGCACAAGTATACCTCCACAGGCAATGCAAATAGGCAGCACGACTCATACACAGTTAAGGTCTTTTGATTCAGATCCTAAAACATGATATCTAAATGATAATAACAAAGACAAATTTATTGCATAACTCAGAGAGGAGGTCTTAATCAGGCTTGCCTACTGGTTTTAAGCATGCTAACAGTTGAACACTGATCACGAAGGACAGTTCTGATTTTTATTTCTTTATGGCTGATTACCTAAGACTTGCCTAGGCGGGGGACATTGTATACTAATAATCTAAATTTTTAGAGGGACTGTTGCAAATTATTATCTACACATGCTGTTCTAGGTTGTTCAGAACACAGAGTTGTTGCTAGTTGTTTTAGAGAAACTGAGTGAAGTCGTTTTATTCCTTTTACATGCACCAGTAGTTAAGACTAGGTGTTGTTAAGCGAGGATGAATTAAATCCTAAAACATGGTATCTAATGCACAGGCAGGGATACAGAATGATGCATATACAGAATCCTAAGCAGGATTTCTAAATGCACAATAATTACAGCATTAAGCATGATTTCAGAAGATGCAAGAATGGCAGTTTATTTTAGTGTTGCGTATCCTAAACAGGATCTCTAAGTGTACATGGCAATATGAAGCATGATTTCAGAAGATACCAATTATTAACATTATTTACCCTATCACAAAATTTTTTCTAAGTGATGAATGACAGTACTGAAACAAGATGGTGAAATAGTGTTCATAAAGCCTAAATAGCATGATTTCTAATGCATGATATGCTTTGCACATGTTGATCCTAAACATGGTTTCTATTGCGTAAATAAAGAATGTAAACCTAGTAGCCTGGTTTCTACCCCTTTAATAATTATAGCATGCATAGTTACCCCTCCCTTTTCACTATCCATCCCTAAAGAGTTGTTTACAATTATTCATTACAGGCCATTTGTATAAATTACATAATTGAAAATAAGAAAAAGAAGTTATGCTATAAGGAGCCTACAAAATAGGCCCAGAATCTCCAGAATGCCTCATTGCCATTCTATTCGCAGCCTTTCACATGATCCGGGTGTGTCAGAGTTCCCTAAGGATCTCAAAGGATCCCGGGCAGTGCTCACACCAAGATTTCATAGCCAAGATGGAGTAAGTGCAGTGTGGAAAGGCCAACTCTTGTGTATCAAAGTTCAAAGGGAGCTCAAGGGTCCCAAGGCAATACTCACACAAGAGTGGCAGAACCTAATGTCTAAGAGTATAATGGAAGTGCTCATAGTTTTGAAAAGATCAAGTAGGAAAACAACTTTTGAAAATAACTTGTTTGAAATAAGTTTTGAAGAACAATAGAAGAGTATTACTCAGTGAAAACAGTTTGAAAGAAAGGGATTAGGAAAATCAACAACTTAGAACCACATCAACATACATAGTACAATGAGGCAGTCACAAACAGGGAATAAGGGATTGGGGACAAGTAGGTTGCTCATGAAGTAGATTTGCATACAAGTTAATACCAGAGAAATACTAAGGTATCACAAAACTTTAACAACCACAGAACAGTTTTCATAAAGAGGTTCAGACCATAAACTAACAGAATCAGATTGTGGGGTGTGCTAAGGGGATAACATGTTGAATCTAAGGGAGGATAGGACAACTTAACAATCATACTAGTAAAGTGAAAGTAGACATGCTAATTACAGGGTACACAACAGAACCATAAGTAGAATCATAGTAGAAATAGAAGGAACTGTAATACCAAAAGGAACATGTTGTTTTGAAGCTTTAAGTTAAACTGAAAACATACCAGTTAAAGGAGAATAAGTTCAGAGTGAAGAGCAATAGAGTGCAGAGCAGTGGAGTACAGAGTTGCTCAGTCTTGGCTTGCAGCCGACTGAGGATAGCAAGTGAATAACAAGAATAACAAGAGAGAATGTATATGTGTGTGAGAGAGCTCAGAACACTGTATCGTGTTTGTGTTAGTGAAAGACTAGAGTATTTATAGCTTTTCAAAACGAGTAGAAAATAAGGTAACAAGCACTGATTAATCAATCAAAATTCAATTAGAATCAATCACAGACCTGAACTCCCTTTAATTAGGGAGTCCTAGTTCAAACAGTCATACTTGGTGTCACATAAGGAAAGAATCAATCATGAGCTAAATAAGAGTAGTATGGCATTTAGCTTGTGATAAAGGCTAAATACATAATTTTACATAAGGATAATATATACTGATTATTTGACAGCAAGTTGAAACACATAAATAAGGTTGGATACCTTTTAATTTTAACAAATCAGTCACATGAATCGCGGATGGGACTAAAATCACAGGGAATCAGTCCTAATTAAGGAAAGTATCACACAAATAAGGAAATAATTCGAAAATCAGTAAAGAGTCTAAGGAAAATACACAAAATCACGTTTTAAGAAAATATCACAGTTCTACGGAAAATACACAGAACCAGTAGAGAGTATTATGAAACAATCAATAAAAATGAATAATCAGACCTATTAAACGATAAATAGCACATGTTGAACAAAAATCAGAGAAACCCTAAGCAAGAAAATCACAGAAACAGTAGAGAATTAAAACCCTAGCAACAAAATTAAAGCATAGAACTCAGAGAATACATAGACAGTTCCATAAGAGATGAGCACACATAAACACATAATCAGAGATGGACTAGAAAAAATTAGGGCTTTTCATCATATTAACTTAGACAACAAGAAAGTATAAGAGAATCGCTCAAAAACTCATTACAAATCCTTAAGAATTAGAAGAAAACCGTTTTAAAAAAAGGGATCAAGAAACCCTAACTTCAGAGTGAGGAAATCATTTGAAAAACAAAGATTATTTTGAGGAAACATATGAAAACATTAGAAGAGTCTTAGATCCGTCACAGATCTAAAAAGATCGGACTATTTAAAGCTAGGGTTTCCGGAGAAAACCCAAAAAGAGAAGAGGCTTAGATATTACTAGCGTTTGGGGCTGGAAAATGCAAGAACCTTACTCGAACGGCCATAGGAGGCCGAAAAACATGGCATGATACCAGAGATGGGAGTCGAACCGCCTCTGGTTCACTTGAGAACCCCCAAACGGTGATACAAGGCGAAGGACGGAGCCATAAGGCTGGTGAGAGGTGAGACCTCCATGGTTTCCAACGAGGAGGTGGCCGGAGAAGGGAGGAGATAGGTTTAGCAGGTGGAGTGTTTTAGAGAGAGAGATGAGAGAGTTGAGAGAGACGGATGAGTGAATGAGAGGGAAAATGAGATAAGGGGAGGGTAGTCATTAGGGTTAAATTAGGTAAGGGGGATTTGGACTGTTGATTGAAATTAATCAACGGTTTAGATTGTGTGAGGGATTGGGCCGGGTGGTATGGTGCATTGGGCTTGGGTCTGCGGGTTATTAAATTGGGTTGGGGTCCGGATTAATTAGGCTAGAACTAAAAAATAAAAGTGGCTAATTGTTAAATACCTCATAAAAATAGATAAATAATTTATAAAAATGGCTAATAATTATAAAAAATGAAATTGATGCTCAATAGAGTGAAATTAAAGTAATTAACTAATATAAAAATATAAAATGACTAATTATTGAATTAAAATGGTATAAAATGTACATTTAGGCTATAACTACAAAATTGTTGTAATTATAGCCAAATAATACCAAATTGGCTAATTTGTGAAATAATTAAATCCTAATAGTATCAAAATGATATACTGAGCTAGGAAATATTTTGAAATTATTTATAATATAATTTTCAAATAATTATTGAATTTGAAATAATGAATAAATTGGAAAAGAAATTGATAAAATATGGAAAATTATGGAAAAATACCAGTTGCTATGAAAGCATATTTTTGAAGGTGTATATGCAAGTTAAAAAATAATTTGAGGGAAAATTGGATAACAACAAACGCTCCTCCAAGATGGCCCTCTCCTCCGTAGTGGCCGGCCTCCCTCCAATCCTAAGCTGCAAGTCCATCATCCCATATAAATGAGCCTTAAAGATGTCATCTCGAGCATTGCGCTCGGCATCTGTCAGTGAGGCCATCGCACTCTCCTCCTTCGCCCGGATGCTGGTGATGTCCGTAAGTCAGAGGGGTGGTAGAATGACTACATCAAAAGCTCGCTCCTCCTTACATCTTTTTTTCTCAGGTACTGAGTCAGCATGTTACCAAAGGACAATCTATCAATTCTCTTGCTTGTTCTCACCTGCAACATCTGGTAGTGTATCAATTGGCCCACATTCACTTTCAGGCCAGTCATTAGGAAGTACAACAGGCCTACCCTTTCACGGCTAATGAGAGTCTCATGGTAGTAAGTGCGTGTTGATCAATTTCAACCACACCTGAGCTTCCGACTTCATTTTTTTCTTTTGAAATTTCCTATGATGTTGGGTATTATTATCACGAACCCAAGGGTCCGCATAATTGACACCACAGAGAGTGTGTCGCAGCACTAGAAATGTTGGACGGGCAATAAAGTTATCCAAGGGCTCATGGGAAACATCTGGAGTTCCCAAGTAATTGCATATAGCTGCTGCAGAAAAATCAATCAACCTTCCCCAAATAGGCACTAGCTGCTCAGGATCATTCAGATAATACCCAACTTAAAATTCACATACAAGGTTTACATTGATTGATACTTAGCTTTTAGACAACGCTCATGAACAACCGACTCAGAGTGTATATGTTTCGACCGACAAAGCTTGTACCAGTCCTTTGCAAGTGTTGGTATACTCTTAAGTCCAAATTCTCGCTGTCCCGCCAGCTGTGGGCGTGAGGCTGCTATTGATGCAACTGCTTGAAACCCCTCAACCTGGATTGAAGTGGACTCCCTTCCTTTCCTCTTTTTCGGTGGAGGTGCAGAGGAAGCCTTGGCTTTGGTGGCAGCAGTGGCTTCGCCCTTGCCTTTTCCGTTGTCCTTCTTAGGAGGCATATTTGTACCTACACAAGTAGACATTAGTCAGTCTTGGAAGCATTGAATCACTTCAAAACATGGTCTTGAGACCCCACTCGTAAGAGTTCATCACATGATGTTCTACAACTTTCGAGGCTACTCAGACTTCACCTATTTATTTTAGCATGAGAATCAAGGAATGACACAATGATGTCTACTACAATTACGAAGCATATAAATACCAGTGAGCCACCCCAAACTTAAAATTTCAAGTGGTGCAAGGCGACATAACACTATTATTACAATCCCGGAGACTCGGGTTCCAATGAGGACAAAGAATGCCTTTGAGGCATTTTAACAAACACTACTTAGCGTGCACTAGTGCCATGGAAGTGCTTGTAGGAATGAGGTATTGCCTTACCCTCCCAAATAAGCTTGGGAATTTCGTGCTACAAATTTTGTACGCAACATCAATATCATTCCTATAGGGTTAGGATGAACAAGCACACTGTTACTATGAAGAACAAACCCAAAAGTTATCTGATTTCATTACTGATCACGCTGAACTATGTCTAATAAAAGACTAAGCGGGCGTTGCAAATATAATCCGGGGTATTATGCCCAGATTTAATCCCACAGGGAATTTACGTATCAAGCAAGCTGTTAGAATACTCAACTATGACTTGATGTTATTTAAATTACTAACACTAAAGATTAAAACTAAAGATTAACTACGCTAAGGTGTAAACAATTGTAATAAAGATCTAAGGGTATGGTTTTCACCGTCGGTGAATTTACTTCTCGGATACTTCATATAGCTTGATTAGTTGTTTCTATCAATCATGAACACTCTATCTACCATAAATCTCTCTCAAGTAATTATGATAATTTACTAGACGCACTCTCTCAAGTTACGCTAGCTAGATTGCATTACAGTTCACTTTAGATTGCACCCGAGGTATCGTTATCTCTAATCCAACCTCTAAACCCTCGGTTATGACTTTCATCTATACTCCGGGAGTGATGTTGTTCAAACAACTACCTAAATATGCACTCTCTCTCAAGTATATACATAATAAATAGGCACAGCTAATTGATGGCCATTCAGTTAACTACAACAAGAACATAGTTGAACAAATAGAGATTAATCAACCAATCGGAATTATATTAATAACACAATAAGTTTATCCTTCAACGGGTTCTACCAAAACCCTAGATTAAAGAAGTTAGCTAAACATGTTCAAAAGAATCAAATCTAAAATAACTTGCATAATTAAACTACAAAGTAATGAAGAAAATCTGTACAAATTGATGTCTTGCCGTCCGAATCCCTTCTAATCTCTCGTATGCCTTCCGATCTTTTCAAGTTGTGTTTTAGGGGTCTATTTATATGTTTAGGACAAACCCAAAATGTATAGGAGACTTCTATTCCAACCGGGAAACACTTAAACTCATCAAAACTCGGAATTGACCGAACCTGGGCCCTGGCGTTTGGGCCCTGGCGCCTGGCTAACACCAAGCTAAGGCTGGCGTTTCAGCTCTAACGCCTGGCTAACGCCAGGAAGGGTCAGACGTTTGGGCTCTGGCGCCCGGCTGTAGCCCGGTGCATTCCTCCTCGCCTCTTGAGCGTATTTTCGATGTATTTGCATCCATTTAGCTCGGTTTCCATCTCCAATTCACCTACACATGAAATAGACTCTATTATGCACATAAAAAGTGTATTTTTATCGTTAACGCACATAAAATGTAGGGCATATAACATATTAAACCATGAATTCTAGCCTCGCATCAATTACTTTACACAATTCAAAATTTGGCAAAGAAAAGAGTTAGAAACCATATCTTAGATGCTAAGGATGGGAAATTTCTCTTCAATTGATGTTGCTATTGCGTGAACGAATGGATTCAATGGAGTTTGTGTGTGAGGGGGAGGGGGAAACTGGGCGGGCGGTGGAGTTTGTATGCATGTTCAATGGAGTTTTTGTTTTTGTGAGAGGGGGGACTAGGGCTTGCAGTGTTGTGTTTTAATTAAGTTGTGTGTGTGCAGTGTTTTAAATCGATTGGGATTAAAAAAAGAAAAGATTTTATACCTGACCTCCCGACATCAATGGAAACGCGAGGCATGCAGAGAGCTCAAGTGATCTATAGGTCGCGCGGCACCACGCTCAATGCAAGATCATGTGCAGCACAGAGTGTGCGGCGCCAGATCTGTAGCGAGGTCCAGTGCGCTATGTGCTGTTGATGCGAGACTAAATTGCATAGTTTAACATGTGATATACCTTACATTTTATGCGCATTAATGATAAAATTACACTTGTTATGTGCTTAATGGAGTTTATTTTATGTGTAGGTGAATTGGAAATAAAAACGGATCTAAAGGGATGCAAATACGTCAAAAATACGCAAAAGGAGACTCCCGGGCGATAGCCGGGCGTTTCCCCCATAAAGCCTGGCCCCCCCTGGCGTTAGGGGGCCGTTTACCCCATAAGGCCTGGCCCCCCCTGGCGTTAGGGGGGCGTTAGGGCCATAACGCCAGG
>ML371672.1:26114-43145 GCA_005239525.1 Nicotiana knightiana | reverse complement strand
TATATATATATATATATATATATATATATATATATATATATATATATATATATATATAACACAAATTCATAATTATTGAATATGTTGGTAGTTTTTTTATATGATGTAGTTCATTAGGGGTGGTTGGATGTGTGGAACTGGCTTTTCTGAGGTTTCTCTATTCCCTGTGGAGTCCTCTTTGGAGTCGTTTGGGTCATTCCCTCATGCTGAAGACTACTGGAGTAAGATTGAGCAGCAGCTTGGTCACTCCTTGGGAGTGGTGAGACACTAGGCGCAGTTCACATTTTGGTCATCGTTCTTGGGCACAACAACACTAGTACTTTGTTGGTCTCTACATTGAACTCTATCGCCCTGACTGAGTCAAGTAGTAGAGAGTCTGTGCGAAGGGTACCATAGGTTGTTCCTTCCATTTCTGGTGGGCTTTTCCTTTTCTGGAGATTTAGGTCCTTGTTAAGTTCCCTTGGGATGTTGCCTAGTGGTGGAGACAATCTCTTCTCTAGTTGAGCAGAAAATGATAGGGCCTGGTAGATTTGGGGTTCGATGGTCACAAAGACCGGCGACGATGCTGGATCCTCCGTTGCCGGATCTAGGAAGAATGGTATTGACTGGAAGGCTTGGAACATTAGATTGTTGAGCAAAGGTGGATCGACATTCGGTTGCATGTTGCCGTTGTTCGCTATTGTCTGCCATAGGCATAGACCAAAGACAGCCAAGGCCTTGTTCAGTGCTTCCACCGTTACCCTCGCCAAATATGTTGGATTCTGGGAAATCAAGGTCATTAGTTGATTTCCTAGGGTGAAATTGTAGTATAATGATAATAGGCTAGATTCATGTAGTTTAGCGTCTATTTATATTCCAACTCTATTATGCTTCACTGTCCTAGGAAGGTTAAATGATGTTAAAATGGATCTAATTGGGAATTTTATGTTTTGTAGGAGCAAGTCATGCTTATGAGGACCTAGGATGGTGTCTGGAGCTAAATTAAAGCAAGAAATACCCCTCGGAGTTAAGAGAAGGAAAAGACAAGATAAGGCAGAAACATACGCCATTAGCGAGGCCTATAGCGCGGCCACGCTAGTCCAGATGCAGCAGGCAGATTGAAGAGACATTAGCGCGCCATAGAGAGTCCATTATTGCGGCCGCGCTAGCCCATCAGTCAGAGACAGTACACATCGCATTTAGCGCGGCCAGTAGCGCGCCCACGAGCGCGGCCGCGCTAGTCCCGGCCAGTACGCGGTAAATTCAGGGGTAAAATTGGAAGCTTGGGGGAAATTCCTCTTAACCTATAAAAGGTCCATCTCGCCCAAAAGAAAGGATATCTAGGTTTTAAACTTGTTTTAGATCAACTTTGAGGAGGAGAACAAGTGTGAGAAGACAAGGCTACAATTATCGTTTTTTCTATTCTCCATCTTTTGTCATTGTTTTGGGAATGATGAATTATTCTATGCTTTCCTTGTATTTTAGCATGAGTTTAAACAATCCATCTAGGGTTGATGGAGCCAATTGTTAGATGAAGTTTTAATTCAGTTTTGTTATAATCGAGCCGGGTTTATTCTATGATTGTTCAACTATGTTTTGTATGGAGATTAATTGACTGGGCCCTTGATTAATCGTGTCTAATTGCCTTGTGTTGTTTGAGAAATAATACTAGGTTAGATTGTTGTTGAACAACACCATTTTTGTGTAATTGACGAGATTCATTACTGGAATTTAAAAGTGGGGTTAGAGATAACGAAACTTTAGTGGGATATAATTTTGAGCAGTATAAACTATCAGCTAGAGTAGTTCGAGAGAATGCTCTAGTAAATTATCGTAGTTGATCGAGAGATAATTGCGGTAACCCACAACTCATAATCCTCATAGAGTATTACGACGAGATTATGGCGAGTTAAGACTTAATCCGGCAATTGCGGAAATCAGTACCCTAGATATTTTTACCATTGAATTATCTTTAATCTAGAATATTGTTAGTTTCAATATTGTTTTACTTTAGTTAAACAAAACCCAATATTTATAAAAATCTTGCATCCGGAAATTGTCGAGATTATATTAGCATCACCACAAGTTGTAATAGATAGGTTAGTTCCCTGAGGATTCGACTCTGGATTGTAAACCAGATTATATTTGCAACGACCGCTTTGTCTTTTATAAGACATAGTTGGGCGTGATCAAATTTTGGCGCCGTTGCCGGGGTACTAACGGTGTTATTTGTTACAACTTAGAAGTATTGCTAAAATTATTAGTTTAGCTCAATTTTCTATGGTGTTAAATAATTTTTCATTGAAATTCTCACGTTTGAATTCTTGTGTGATGCAGGTGTATGCCTAGAAACTATTTGAGGACTGGTGAACTTCTTGAAGGACTCTCAAACCCCGAGAAAACATTCCGGGCATTAAACCGTGCTAACAATAAGGACAAACACTTACCGCAACTTGAAATGGAAAACGTGGATAACGCCAACGCAAACAACCAGGTACCTCTTGTACCAAATGATGGAGTGGTGGCACCTCTTGTGCCAGAAGCTGCACTCTATGATTGGGCACATCCAACAGCTGACAAGCTGGCCACCGCCATTGCTATGCCCCAAATACAAGCGGAGACATTCCAGATCACCAACAATATGCTGCATCTTCTGCAGAATAAGGGATTGTTTTCCGGGTCACACATTGAAGATCCTCAACAACACCTGAGAAATTTTCTGTCGATTTGTGTGACCCTAAGGCAGCCAAATGTGACCCCGAAAGCCATCAAGCTGCTACTGTTCCCGTTCTCAGTGACTGGGAAAGCTCAGACTTGGCTGAATTCACTCCCAATAAACTCCATTTCCACGTGGGAGGAATTAGTCAAGCAGTTCCTGAATAAGTTCTATCCCCCCAACAAGACTGCAAGAGAGATTGACGAGATATTGCAGTACAAGAAGAAACCCACTGAAACCTTGCAGGAGACTTGGGAAAGATTCAAAGGGATGCTAGTGAAGTGTCCTCACCATGGTATTCCAGACCAAATGCTCGGCCAGAGATTCTACATGGGGCTAGCAGACAATTTGAAAGCAAATGTAGACGCTTCAGCTGGGGGTGCTTTTTCTGAGCAAGACATTTACTGAGTGCAAAATCCTTCTTGACAAGATAGCTTAGAATTCAGGATGGATGATGAGAGGTACGACCCTGAAACTGATAGTGTATTCAGTTCCTCTTGACCCAAATAATTCACATGCAGAGAACATAGCCACACTCATGACCCAGATGAGTATACTGACGAAGAAGATTGACGAGATGGGTACAAAGCAAGTGCATATCGTTGATACAAAAAATGGAGGACTGTGTACCTCTTGCATCAATCAGTCTTATGTGTGTTCATGGAGTGGAGAAGGTGACAACTAGGGTCCCAGAGAGGATATGAATTACATTAACAATTTTGGGGGTCAGAGGCAAAGAGAACAACAATGGGGGCCAGCACCCAACCAGCATTACAGACCTAACATGCCACAACCTGGAGGTGTACGGCCACAAGGCCAAGTGGTTCCATATCAGAGACAACAAGGCTATCAGCAGCAGAACCAGCAACAATTGACATGTCAACAACCCCATCAGCAGCATAACAACAACATGGTGGAGATCAGAGGTATGCTGCAACAACTCATTGGCACAAATGGTAAGATGCAGGAAAAGTTGGCAGTACACGATTCAGAAATTAAGGGGATTGAAACTCAACTGGGGCAGCTGTCCATGGCCTTGAATAACCGCCCCCAGGGGGCATTACCGGCTGAAACAAACATTAATCCAAAGGAGAAACCCGAATAAGCTGATGGTAGTTAGTCTTGGGAATGGGAAGAATTTAGACAGAGAGCAAGAGGTTGCTCAACCCAGAAGAGAGACTACACCAACCACTCCAGTTCTAGTCGAGATAGATGAATCAACAGAACTCACTGAACTGGTGGTTGAACAAGCCCAGGTTGAAAAGGGAAAGGCCAAAGAAAGTGAACAAGTTGCAGAACAAGTGGCCCCTCTTGTGCCACAAAATTCCAACAAAGAACGACCAGCAAGCAGTGGAAAAAAAGTGATGCCTGCACCATTCCCGCAGAGAGCAAAACAAAAGAAAGAGGATCAGTACAGGAAATTTATGGAGATGTTTCGCCAGATTCAATTGAATATTCCTCTGATGGATGCTTTGAGGGAAATTCCAGGCTATGCAAAGATGATGAAAGACCTGATGTCGCGGAAATTTGACTTTCAGGACCTGTCCACAGTAACTCTGACACAGACATGCAGTGCGGTAGTGACCAGACCCATGGCTCAAAAGATGTCTGATCCAGGTAGCTTCACTATTCCGTGTACCATTGGGAGTTACGTTTTTGCAAAAGGTGTGACTTAGGAGCCAACATAAACTTGATGAAGTTGGAAATCTACACAAAGCAGGGCATTGGTAGAGCTAGGCCGACTTCTATGTTGTTGCAACTGGCTGACCGTACGGTCAAAAGACTGACAGAGATTCTTGATGATGTGCTGGTGCAAGTGGGAAAGTTTGTATTCCCTGCGGACTTTGTTATCCTGGACTGCCAAGTAGACGAGGAGATTCCCATCATTTTGGGAAGGCCATTTTTAGCCACTGGGAGAGCACTGATTGATTGTGAGACTGGGGAATTAAAAATGAGGTTGAACAATGAAGAAGTGATATTCAACGTCCAACAATCCATGAGGAGACCCAGTGAATATACAAACTGCTCACTAGTGGAGGCGGTGGATGTGATCCTACATGATGAAGATGAGACCCTTAATGCCAAAGATCCGTTGGAAGCCTGTTTGACAAATTTAGAGGAACTGGATGGCGAAGGTTTGGCAGAATGGGTCATGGAACTCGAAGGCCAAGGCTTTTGGAAGAGGGAACCTCAATTTGAGCCCCTCTATTTAGAAGAGAGAGCTACACCACCTGCAAAACCATCAATTGAGACATCACCACAACTGGAGCTGAAGCCACTTCCAGACCACCTCAGGTATGCTTTCTTAGGTCCCAATTCTACTTTGCCTGTTATCATATCATCTGGTTTGCTAGCTGTGCAGGTTGAACAATTACTGAAAGTGTTGCAAGAGTGCAAAACTGCCATTGGTTGGACCATGGCAGACATAAAGGGTATCATCCCAGCTTTCTGCATGCATAAAATTCTTCTGGAAGAAGGGCACAAACCTTCCAGGGAACATCAACGAAGGCTGAACCCGAATATGAAAGAGGTAGTAAAAAAAGAGGTGATCAAGTGGCTGGACGCGGGCATCATCTTTCCCATCTTTAACAGCAATTGGGTGAGCCCCGTCCAGTGTGTACCGAAAAAGGGCGGAATGACTGTTATACAAAATGAGAATAACGAGTTGATCTCAACTCGTACAGTCACCGGGTGGCAGATTTACATGGATTATAGGAAACTAAATGCAGCCACCCGAAAGGACCATTTCCCCTTACCCTTCATTGATCAGATGTTGGACAGGTTAACTGGGCGATCCCATTTCTGTTTCTTCGACGGATACTCGGGGTACAATCAAATCTCAATAGTTCCGGAAGATTGAGAGAAAACGTCCTTCACATGCCCGTATGGTATCTTTTCCTTTCGGAGAATGCCCTTTGGACTTTGCAATGCACCGGCCACATTCCAGCGGTGTATGTTAGCCATCTTTACCGACATGGTCGAAGACATTATGGAGGTATTTATGGATAATTTCTACGTGGTGGGAGATTCATTCGAAGACTGTATCCATAACCTCAAAAGTGTGCTCAAACGATGTGTGGAGACAAATCTGGTGCTGAACTGGGAGAAGTGCCATTTTATGGTACAAGAAAGAATAGTGCTGGGACTAGAGTGTCCAAAAAGGGGATTGAAGTAGATCATGCAAAGGTTGACGTAATTGAGAAGCTACCGCCACATACGTCAGTGAGGAGTTTCCTTGGGCACGCCAGATTCTACAGGCGGTTCATCATGGATTTTTCAAAAATTGCTAACCCCTTTATGTAAGCTGTTGGAAAAAGACCAGCACTTTGTGTTTTCTGATGTTTGTAGGTTGGCGTTTGAGGAGCTGAAGAAGAGACTGGTGACCGCACCCATCATTGTTGCACCCGACTGGGAGAAACCATTCGGGCTGATGTGCTATGCCAGTGATTATGCGATAGGGGCAGTTTTGTATGAACTTACCTGAGTTTGCGTCAAACATGTTTACTTGGATCTGTTGTGCTTGTGATGCATGGTGTTGGTTTTTTGCAGATCCATTGTTCCTCTCTTTCACCTTTTGTTGATCCGATTTTTTCCTTCTTGGGAAGGTTACTATATTCCATTGATTCTCCTCCCCTTGTTTCATGTTTTTTCCTGAGGTTTTCGGTGGTTCTTGTGGCATAGGTGATTGCATTTTTTTGTAGTTGCAATTTCTTGATATGTGCTTTATTCGTCCGCAAGTTGTACATAGTGTGCCTTCTTCCTCATAAATCACTGTTTGCTTGTGATCTCCAATTATTACGAATGTTTCCACTAGGGTTTCTAAAGGTATTTGAATGCATATGCGTGCGTACCTTCCTCTCAAAGTGGAGGAGGTGCATGAGTCAAATTTTAGTGGTCTGCAGTTTCCTGCCAACTTTCTCTAATATTTCTTTGTCGTAGAACTCTGTTGGAAGTTGTGGGAGACGAATCCAAATAGCTGTGGTAGAGAGGGTAGCTTCCTGTGGCACAAACTTTGGTTCTCATTTTCGTACTGAAAGGAAATTTCCAAAGACAAACCATGGTCCTAGATGTAGTGCTTTAGCCATATTTTCTTCTAGACTAAATTTGACAATAAAAAAATCCCATTCTAGGTCAATCAAGATTAATTGTTCGGATGGTTTCCATAAGTCAATTAGTTTAGAGTGAAGATATTGGTATGACATTTTACGTCCAAAGACCTTTATGATTACAGAGAAACGCCTTGGGAAGTAAAGACGTTTCCTGTCCACCTGGGAAAGGGGGATTGAGCTTTCAATGTTTTTCCCCTTATCATCTCTGATGATTGTGGTGACATCTTCCTTATAGTAATCATTTTGGTGAATTACCGGTTTATCGAGAAGCATTTCCTTATAGAAATATAGTACTCTTTCTTCCACGTTCATATGGTTGTTCTTGTCCGGTGATTTCGATAGTATAAGTGATGTAATAGTGATTGTATTCATTGGAGTAAGTCCTAAAGAGAATGTAGAGTTTCTCTTTCTAAGAAGATAATGACTGGTTAAAAGGAAATTACTCAATGTGATGCAATATCAAGTAAGAAGGGAGGTCTTATATTATATATTTCTCAAATATAGGAGATGGGAAATGACTTTTGTAGATTGGAGGAAAAACCAAGTAATGTCTTTCATTTTAAAGTAGTATACATAAATGCACATATACACACATCTATACTCCCTCCTTTTAATTTACTACGTTCTTCTTTCTGTTTTGGAAATGTTATTAAGATAATAATATTAGTCTTACTGTATTCAAATGCATGTGGATCTAAAAGTATAAACTAAAAGCTACTATAATTTTTTCAAAGCTGAGACTTCTTTAGTTAGTATATATAACAGAATTGGTCACTAGTCACCATACCCTTTTTTTAAGAGAAAAATTATAGAATATTAAAAAATTTGAAATTGTGTTAAGACTACGTCTTCTTTTGGAAAGTAAAAATAATTCAAAAAGACTAACAAACAATTAAATTAAGATGGATGAACCGGAATTCCTTCTATATATTTTGCACCCTTAATGTGACGGTTTTTTTGCCATAATATACTATTTAGAAAAGAATAATATATTTTTATTAAAACAACAACAACAAAATAATGTTTTTTTAAATGTTTTTATGTTAAACAAAAAAAAAATATTTTTACTCTTAATAAGGTACTTTTATATTAACAATTAAAATAAATTCAATTTTTCTTTGTTCTGTTAAATTCATGCTCAATTAATGAGGGGTACTATTCTTTTGGGCTTTGGCACAAGGTGTAATAAAACTGAAAAAGAAAAGTCAGCTTCTCCAATCAAAACAACATGATTGTAGTGTACCTTCCAAGCCGCCAGGTAACTAATGGTAAAAGATTGGCACACAAATCCAAAGAAAATTCACTCTCTATCCAAACCATGATGCTGATTCCTAGCTAGATTTCTCATTTTACTTCTGCTGCACTCAAAAAATATATTTATAAAATAATATAAAAATTAATTTCAAAAAATTTGATTTTTATAATAAAATATTGTTATATATATATATATATATATATATATATATATATATATATATATATATATATTTATTTATATTTATATTTATATTATTATAGGAAGATTTGACTCTATTACATTGCAAACCCACACTACACCTACTAGTTATACAGCCTCCGTGAATAAATTCCAATTGTAACAATTTCTTAAAGATTATTAATTCATTTCCATAACTTCTCCCAATATTAAACATCTTACTATAATAATAAATTACGTACCTCAAAATTTCATACTATATAGTTCAATATCTTCCGGTCAACTCTACCACCAAGCTAATTACAGTAGTATATCAAAATTCTCACTAACCAAACCGAATCAAGCAAATCCGTTTCTGGGTTCTGATCTTCACACATCAATCTCAAATGGGTCGGAAGCCAAATGATTCCGAACCCACTCGTTATGCCACTATGATCCTTCTTTTAATGGGTCTTGTTTCTTGTACTGCCGTGTATATTTTCATGTCGGCGGTAATGAGACCTACCGGAAGTTCGGTGGTTGAGCGGTTAGCGGCGGAGGAAGGTGAATTTAGCGGTGGCGGTGGTGGTGAAGGGGAGGGTGAATGTTGTAGTGGGATCGAAAGTTTTGAGCTTTGGGGAGCTGCTGTAAAGTGGGGTTCTGATTTTAAGGTTAATAGTTCTAAAGAATGTTGTAAGGCTTGTAAGGCTATGTGTACGGGTAATCATGGACCTTGTCTTTGTGATACGTGGGTCTTTTGTGGAAATAAAAAGTTTTGTGGTGACAAATTTGGTGAGGTGAGTTTGAATAATCTTTTTTCTTTTTTTCTTTCTTCCTATATGGTGTTTTTAGTTGTAAGTTATTGGCAGTTTGAAATGATTTATATGTTTAACTCTGATAAACCATAGAAAGTTTGAACGTTTACAACAACAACAATGGACTCAGTGTAATCCCATAAATGGGTGTGAGGAGGGTAGTGTATAGACAACCTTACCCCTACCTTGTGAAGATAGAGATGTTGTTTCCGATAGACCCTCGGCTCAGGACAAAGTTTGAACCTTTAATTATGAAATAACATACAATTGTAACGCAATAAACATGATTTAGTGAATTGTGATGTTGGTGCTTGAACTAAACATAGAAGTGAGCTGTTGGCGATTTGCAGCACATTGTTATGGTGATATAACTGTCCACTCTTTCCTTCTAGAAGTGCTTTTCTTGTGAATTAGCTAGAAATGCTTGCCTCAGATGTTGTAGGATGTCTGCAAATGCAATAAAAGTGTTTACTTTCAGCATTTATTTAAAATAGGTACTGAGTTTTTCAGCTGACCGTAATTGCTAGTAATATGTTTCAAGGAACATAACCAAACGCAACTAAACCACAGGAACCTGTTTTTTTGCTCGACAATCAGGAGAATTAAATGAGAAATTATCAGAATTAACCTCTTTTATCCTAATGATTATCAAGAAAAGGAGGTCCACCGGCTAAGGTTTCAAAACCAATCAATTGGGCCTTCCAGAGTAAGTTTTTGGAGGCTAAAGCTGTTAACTGAAGTTCTCAAAACTAAAGCTAATAGTGACTGAACAATGAAGCAGGGCTTAGTTTGAGTAAAGCCCTCATGTACTTAAATTTGGCATCTATTAGTTCTGTGTTCATTTAGATTGGGTCGTTTTAAGATTATCTTTTGGTATTTTAAGTTATTTTATGAACGACTATACACCACATAATTAGAGTTTGACTGTTTGGTCTGGCGTGACTTCCTCGGTGATGTAGTGCTGGTTGAAGAAGCAGAAAGATACTTTGGCTCCTGATAGACAGGAAGCAGGAAACAAGGTTATGTGGACGTCAGGCATCGTTTTTGGAAAAGGAGAGGTATAGAACTTTCTCAACAAAGTAAAATGTTACTTATAAATCCTAATGTTACTTATAAATCCTTACATTTTTGCAATGATTGAACATTGATTTAGTAATAGATAATTTTTGAGATAACATGATGCATCTTCGAAGAATTTCTTTCTCTTGTTAGCTTCTCTGCCTGTTAATTCTAATTCTTCCTCATATTTATTCTTGCTAAATCTGAGAAACCATAAAATTCCTTCGTTTGTGTACAAAAATCATATTACTACCTCCTCATAGCTCTTGAACATTTTGAAAATCTTCATGGTTTAACTGCTAAAATTTCTCTTTTCAATTGCTTTTAGGGAATTATCGCCTTGGAAACAGAATTTGGTGCTATTCACGTCAAGGTATGTTCTACTTTTTGGTGAATGCATACTTCCATATATCTTGCCAGTTGCCACAGACAAAATGACAGTATCTAAATGAATGCTGCGCAGTTGCAACTCATTCTATAACTATATGGACTAGCCTTTATGATGCATTTTGAATACTCAGCTTAGACACAGAACTTTCAGTGGCTTCCACTGACTTCTCTAATCTAAAGTATGCATACATATTGATGAGGATCAGTTTGCAAGAGTGCTTCCAAATTAGTATGGGCTACTACTATCTGCTATATTGCTTGTGACTTGTGGCAATGAGCAGTAGTCTATGAGGTTTAACTTTAATAGATGGATATTTGAATCGTATCTCCGCCAACATTGAGGTGTCTTTTGAAAAAGAATAATAAACAATGATGAAAAAGTAACAAGTAAGGAATTAAAAGCAATGATTTGAGGAAGCTCTTGCTTAAAAAGTTGATTTTGCTGATCATGCTTGAAGTATTTCCACGACTGTGCCTTTTCAAGTCTGCATGTTCCTATTTCTCAAACCTATAGGGTACTGTTCGTCCCTGATGGGAGGGGATACAGTATGATTTTATACTGAAATTTAGCATCCATTATATGTCTACAGCGCTATATCGCTTTTCAGCGTCACTATACTTGGCTTTAATCTAGTCCTTTCCCTTGACCCGGATTTGCTAATTTCTTTTGATATAGAGTGTCTTGTATTTCTTCTTAATTTTCTGCAGCTTTTGCCAGAATGTTCGCCACGCTCAGTTTTTAACATTTTGGAGTTGTTGGGGTTGCGCCACTGTGCTGGTTGCCAATTTTTTCGTGCGGAAACTCGCGGACAAATTTGGGATACGCACGGAGATCACATAAAAGATGTAAATATTCATCTTTCTTCTACAGTTTTACATGTGACTTCTAATCTTAAACCGCTTCATTTTGACTACATGAATAAGATAAACTATATGTGTACTCCCCCGTGTCTCAATTTGGCTCCTTTGACTACGTAGAGGGATTAAGAACCTTGTTATATAACGATATTCTCATTTTTCTTCAAATTCAATTAATATACTAACTTCAAAACAACTTACTAAGTCCTCCTTAAATATTTTCTTCCAGTACTACTAATATTCTCTTATCTGGACCATTTAAAGTCACTATTACTACTAAAGAAATTGTTTGACAACACTTACTTCAAACATTTTCCGAATATCTTTTTATTCGAAATTGCAATTTATAGTACTACTAGTGTAAATTTTGAGTGTGTAAATTTTATTTCTATTTTAAAGAATCAATATCCCAATTTATGCCAAAAATTAGAAGGTTCGAGGAACTCTGTCATTTTGGAATGGAGGAAGTAATATACGAATCAAATTAACATCCTACACTCCATGTCAGTCGAATAGTGCTACATAAAATGGAATGGTGGGAGTACTAGTTTTACCTTGTTATAGATTAGCTGAGAAAAAGCATGAAAGTGAGAGCAATGTTATGTATGTATATCCTCTGTTGCAAAATGTTCAGCACCTTCCTCTTCGGATCCCAAATTTTATCCCGTTTCTTCTTTTATAACCTATGTATTACACATTTTGTATGTATTGCACTCTGAAACTTCTGCATTTCAATTTCCTGAAGCGGAACAGTCAATCTCTGCTTCTTTGTGCATTAAACTTCAATTTTCCTGAGTTCTTTGCATTTACTTTACAAAATTTCAGGCTTCTTTCGGCCCTCCGTATGCTTTAGTACAAGGAACTCTTGATGCTCAAGGAGTAGCATTCGAGTCAGTTCCCAGTGAATCCTTTACAGAAATAAGACGGGGTTCAGTTGCATGGGTTGGTTCTGGCCCTGAATTCTTTATCAGCTTAGCGAACCATCAAGAATGGAAAAAGTCGTATACTGTTTTTGGCTATGTTCTGCCGGAGGATATGGAAATTGTAGAGAAAATAGCTAAGCTCCCCACAAAAATAGATGTCTGGAGCGGAGTTAACGTGACAGTCTTGGAGAATCCTGTACCTCTGAGGGTCCGACGAATCAATTCCAACAATGGTGACCTAAACCTTAGCAGTTAGTACTTAAACAAGTTGTATGATTTGCAATTTGGCACACTACTGCTATTTTGTACATTGATGAAGTCATAGTTTTGAACTATTTTATGCACATTTCTATGTTGTAATCAATTTTGCAGAGCATGTTTTTATAATTTTGGAAGGAAGAAATGACACATTGTATTTCATTGCCTCTTAGAAATGACTAGTATGAGAGATTGCACCACTTTATCTTTTAACTGGCTTAAATTGAATTGACTAGTGATTACCAATCCCATTTTTTGTAGGACTTGTTTGAAAACAAACTGGAGCTAAATCACTTTAAGTTCAGAGACTCCAATTTGTATTCACGCTTTATATTGCGACGACAACAAAACAACAAAATTCAGTGAAATCCTACAAGTGGGGTCTGAGGAGGGTAGAATGTATACGGATCTTGCTCTTACCTTGTGAAGGTAGAGACATTTTCGATAACCCTGGGCACAAAAAAAGCATAGTCGCAACAATATTGAAAAGAAATACGATAGTGGAGAAGCCTTGGAAACTAAATCCAATAATCAAGAAGTTAATAACTAGCACAAATCAAGTTGAGGTTCTTACTTCCACGTTACGGTCAATTGTTTCTTTCCTCTTAGTTACTTTTCTTTTTCTTATAACTAAAGGATGTTTGGTACGTTGATAAAATAAGAGTAGTCATAAGTTAGAATACGACGATTAAATGACAATACATGAATTATGATGTAATTAATGAGAAGTTTGATTTATTATATTGAACTATGAGACATATAAATCTAATTTTCAACTATTTGGACGGAGCGGAAGCAACCATGGTCCATGGCTAGATCTTCAAATAAGAGAGGAATATTTATATCGTAAAATTGAAAAAAAAATTTACGAACAATCTTTAACATAAATGGGAAGGAAAATGGCTATTACCCATTAAAATATCTAATCTTACGACTTTTTGAAAGAAAAAATTAATCATCTCAGTGATTATGTTATAATTCCCTTGATAGACTATATGAAAATTTTGAAAAAGATGCAGAGAGTCCTATATTTAATTTTACTAATTAAACAGGATGAGAAAAAGAAATATGGATAGCAAAAGCGACACATTTTCAAATTGCAGGGGCGAAAATACAATTTAAGATTTGACTAAACCCCCAAACCCAACATTTCTACATATATAATATAACGTCACTTTGAATTCTTTCAACAAACTCCGGCGAATTCCCGCCATCATGACCACCAACTAAAACCACCACAAAAGGCGGAACCCTATACTTCAAAATATGGTGCAATTCCAGGAGCATATAATCACGGAACTTCTAGAAGATTCCAATGGCGGTTTAGTAGTAACCTCCACCGGTCTCGGTCTTCATAAGCTCATCTCCTCGCTTTTCCTCCTCCACCACCACTCCCAAGGTTGCTTACTCATCCTCTCCGCCACTCCGTCTCAAAAAGCCTCTATCTTACGAAATTACGAAAATGTCACACAATCTCAAATCTCCGACGAAATTCAAAATTCACTGTCGGAGATCACTTCCGACCTGCCGGCGAACCAGCGGCTGTCGCTGTACTCTTCCGGTGGGATTCTCTTCATCACTTCACGGATTCTCATCGTTGACCTGTTGACTCGTCGTCTTCCAACGACTGCTGTCGCCGGTCTTGTTGTACTCAATGCTCATTTGCTTTCGGATACGTCCACGGAGGCGTTTATTGTGCGTATTTTGCGGTCAACGAATCGTGATCTCTATGTTCGTGCTTTTTCGGACCGGCCTCATTCTATGGTTTCTGGATTTGCTAAAGCTGAGAGAACACTTAAATGCCTTTTCCTTAGAAAGCTTCATCTTTGGCCTCGATTCCAGGTAATTACCTTAAACTCGATTATCAACTTATAACAGCCGTTCTCTATGAAGGAAGATAAATGTTTTGTTGTCTTTTGAAATCATTTTGTTGAGCAGTTGCTAGTGTTTATTTGGGTATAAAAGTTACTCCCTGCGGTCCACTTTAAGTGATTTTTAGACTTTTTTTTGTGGTCCATAATATTTGATTTTTTCAGATATTAAGAAGTAATTAACTTCTTCTTTCCAAAGTTTCCCTTGAACTAAAGAGCCCATGAGTAGTTTGTTACATTTCCAATGAGCAAATTAAGGTTAATATGGTCAATTTCATTGTTAATTAATGCTAAAAGATGAATTCCTTAATCTGTGTGAAAAGAGCCAAAATCACTTAAAGTGGACCGGAGAGAGTAAAACATTTGGTAATACCGTAAGGTGGATAGTTTATGAGGATAGTGTTTTGGTGATAATTTTGGGTTTTAAAGGTTGACAACAATTAGTTGTAGGAAAATAATGTTTACTCACAATTCAGCACCCAAGGGGTGTAGACAAGTGGTCAATGAAGTGAGAGAAGAAGCATGAGGTCTCAGGTTCAAACCCGCGAATAGACACTAGGTGATTTCTTCCCAAGTGGGAGGTAGCAAGCAGGTATCTAGTAGAATAATCGAGGGGTGCACAAGCTTGCTAAGACACCACCGTCATAAAAAATTTCTACAATTCAAGGTAACCAAATACTTGGATATGATTTCCAGGAAACATTTTCCGTCATACAAAATACATCCATAATCTACACATTTCTACTATTTGCCATTTATTGTTGATGACTTTAAACTTGAACTTCATGAAAGTCAACTTAGGTTAATTACATGGAATGCCACGGAGTAGTAGTTCTTTTTTAAAATAATTATCTGACCTTATTTTTCAGTTTAGTTGGATTATTAGAAGGGCCAGTGTATGAGCTGGGGGAGTGGATAGTCGGGGTAATGTGGTTTGAGTGGTTTGTTCTTGCTGTTTCAGGTTTATGTATCACAAGATTTAGAGAGGGATCCACCAGAGGTTGTGGATATAAGGGTACCAATGTCAACATATATGATTGGGATTCAAAAAGCAGTGATTGAGGTGATGGATGCATGTTTGAAGGAAATGAGAAAGACTAATAAGGTTGATGTAGAAGACTTGACAGTGGAGAATGGTTTGTTTAAGTCGTTCGATGAGATAGTGAGAAGGCAGCTAGATCCCATCTGGCATACCTTAGGGAAGAGAACTAAGCAGCTTGTTTCAGACTTGAAGACATTAAGAAAGCTGTTGGATTACCTTGTTAGGTACGAAAGTTGATATTTTCTGTCACCATGTTGTCTTTTTATTTTTTTCACACTGTTTTGATGGTATTACATGTACTCTGTGTCTTTTTATGAACTATTTTGTTGGTATTAAATGTATCTGAGATATCTCTTTGTCTCTTTAATGAAAGCTAGTTGATGGCTCTTATTTTCTGAACAAGAGGGTTTGTTATTGTTAATACTTTTCTGTGATGTTGTCTTTGTTGTTTATTGGTCAAGATACTACTATTTGATACTTACATACTCTTGATATTGCTGCATCCGGTTATGGCTTATGCAATATTCTCACTCCGTTAAGTCGAAATGTGTATTTGTTGGGTGTCAATTTAAGCGAAAACAGCATGCAAGTATATGTTATAGTATAGTAGTATGAGAGTTTGTCTAAATTGTAAAGACTCACTTAACTGCTCTAGTAATATCTGCAAAACAATGGAAAAGAGATCAAGTTCTTGATATCAGAAGGTAGATTATTTTGAATACCACGAAATATAAACCATTACTTTTCAGTATGACTTGGATGTTTTACTGGTTTTTTGGCAGTATCTGTTTATAATATAGGTGGAAGTGTCTAGTGGTATTCCCTCTGGTCTAAAGTTTTTGACCTACTTTTTTTTTTCTTTTTTTCCTTTTATCCCAATTCCCAAAACATTCTCCACTTAACTTAAATGGAAAGTTTTAGCACATTTTAAATACCACAAGTTTCCTGAGACCCACTTCTGCTCTTCTTAATACAAGTTTATTCTATATTCTGTTCTACACTCGAATATTTAAAATACGACCCACATATTCTCGACAAATACTAAAAAACATTTTCTTTATAATTGTGTCACACTGGGACAAGCAGATTGGTTCGAAGAGGTAATATAATAAGATGGATCTACTTGATTGCTAGTCTAAATCCTTTGTTTATCGGCACTGGTGCTGTGTGTGTGAGGTATGTTTCAGTTTCTCTTGGCTTATGGTTCTTGTTTTTATAGTAGTACTTATCCATTTTTTATATGAGTAGGTATGATGCTGTAACTTACTTGAAGTACCTAGACTCACTTAGAGCATCAGAGAGTTTCCGGTCCGTTTGGATATTTGCAGAGTCCAGTTACAAGATCTTTGAGTATGCGAAGAAGCGAGTTTATCATTTTGGGAGGCCAGACAGCGGAAAACTGGGGCAAACTAAGACTGCATCAACCAAAAAGAGAAAGCTCAATGACAACAAGAAGGATGAAGGTATGTATTGGGGTTGCTGGCACTTTCTTTGTCAATTGGATTCTCAGTTTATTTACTTAATAAGTAAGTTGGACTTATTTTAATAACTTGAATGTGAGGATACCATGCGCAAACTACTACTTCCCCCCCTCCCC